>JACDNR010000535.1:0-51824 GCA_013421045.1 Propylea japonica
CCATTTTAATGTTCAATTTATGCTACTCTAATGTGCAATCCTCATGGCAACCGTACAAAAAAGTATTCAGAAGCACTACGAGAAATGTCAAAACTCTACTGGGCACATATAGTCCGTTCACGAAAGGTTGAGCCGTTCGGTTGGCCATGGAAATTTGGCATTTCCACTGTGTATATTAAAATTTAGGTTATGTTCTTGTCAGATGATACGCAATGTTGTCAATATTGCATAGAGTTGTCTAGTCTCGCAATCTCGTCGAACGAGGCCGGTTACATTCGGCAACGTTGAATTTATTTCACGTTATGACAGCAAATACTGCCAACTTCAGATAAATAAAGAAACGCCTACTATGTGCTCAACCTTTCGTGAACGGACTATAGATACATAGAAATTCCATTACATCAAGAATTCATACACAATTCATATGAGATCGTCGTAAAAATCTTGTAATCAACTCGTTATTAATCGAGCGACTAATGGTCACGAACTATTACGCGTTCGCTCCGCTCACGCATTAAAATATCTTGACCATTAGTAGCTATCTTTAATAACCTTGTTGATTAAATAACTATTTTTAAATGATTATTCGAGTTTATCGAATCTTTATGATTCATTGCTAAAGATCAGGAATATAACCGCAAAAAACTGAAAATTTAAGAAAAGCAGGAGCTTTTGAGCACTGTTCTTTGGTGAGCAATAAGACAATTACCTCAAAATTTTATATGGGACTCAAGATTGAGATCAATTATATAAATGCATAATTTCAGCACAATCGGAATTATATTCTGGAATTATTCAGAAAATAAAATAATGAAAATTTTGCAGGAACATTCAGTTTATCAGTCTTCATTCAAAAAATAAATTTCACTCGAACAAAATATCCTGTTTCTTCTTATCAATATGCCAACTGAATTTTCTATAGTTCTGTTTACGCAATGGCCAACAAATTTGCATAAACATTCAGTATATTAATCTTCTTTCACAAAATACTTTCACTCAAATCGGATATCTTTTTTGGAAATATGAACATTCTTTTTTTCATATTCCAATTGAATTTTCTATGATTCTGTGGCCACAAAATTTTGCATGAGGCTGTTATGAGCAATTCACATGTGGCCGCAACATTTATTGAGATTGTTTTCGATTTGTCTGAGATATTGAGGAATTAAAATTTTGAATGACCATTTTTTATTGAACACCCTGTACAATTTGGCTGGTTAACGAACTTAACCGAGGCTTTGAAAATTTCAAATCTCTAGGACAATCCTTTCGGAAGTTATTGTGCTAACTGACAGACCGACGGTCAGTCTCACGGACAGAAATGAATCTGACCACGAATTCGTCATCAGGGAGTGGATCCCTATCGTTTGTGACCATTTTCGGCTGAAAATTCGAAAATTACAGACATTTGGGCAAAACGATATGCACTCGTTTAAGTAGAACGAGCGCTCAAAAATGATTTTTTTCACCACAGCCTGCTAACTAACTTTCACCAGTAATACACCTAGATGTCAAATTATTTCCGGAAATCTTTTCGAGTTCCATGAATATTTTGAAGAATAGCCTGAGAAAAAAATTCCACTAAAATTCAACCGTTGTGGTTTTGATTGGTTAGAAATTACAGGTGTGGATTTTTTATGATAATTAGGATTTATCTGAGGGTTTCGAGAGAATCGCCAACATGTTTTTTTTCAAATTCATTTGCAGATACGAAAAACTACCAAAGAGAATCAAGTTTAGTACAACAACAAAGCTTCTTTTCACATTCTTCCAAAGTAACAGTGGCCCACCAAAAAAGTTCTAAAGAGAACAGGGGACAGTGTTCCGGAAAAATATCACCCAGTTAATCTGCTACCGTAATTGGAATGTCAGATGGTGTAAAGTAAACACTCAATACAGTAATAGTATTATGTCAAATTTCAGTTGAATATCTGAGAGAAAAATAATTGAAAAAAATTTACTTCAACACCCTGTGTCACAGACTCTTGTGGGATATTTTTTTTTTCTCAAAGTTACACAAGAAATTTTCCCTCTTTGTACCTCCAATTTGGAAACATCCTGTATGAGACTTTATTTTGTATAAAAATCAGAGCAGAATGAATGAGCAATAAAAAACAATGAAAAATGACTTTAACTGATGGTTTCCTACGAGAATCATTAATGAACAAACTATGTAAATCTTGGAGTTCAAAGTCTATTTTAACCTTGAAATGTAATTGTCTTTTAATTCAAACATAATTTGCAGCTCAAAACTCATGGTAAATTAAAAGTATTTTTAAATCATGCCATGTCCTTGCTTAGGTAATTCATATAATTGCCAAACATAACCGAATTAATGCATTAAATAGTTTTTTTCAGTGTTTTATACTGAAAACATGAAAGCCTTATAATTTTAAATTTCCAATAGTTAAATATAACTGTCATGATCAAAAATTTTTTTGATTGACCTGAAATCTTAAATTGATAAGGAAACTTATCGCTTTCATGCATATACATAATACTTGAAGCCACATGAGTACCTTAATCACAGTAGGTACATATTTTCCTGAATTTGAAGTTCTATCCTGAATATACTGCATTTTTTCAACCTACCCTACTAAAAGATAAGATAAATTCTTATCAACTTTGGAAAGTTACGTATTAGCGGTGTCAATTTTAAAATTATAATTACAGCAGGTTTGGCACTTAACTGGAAGTATTTTTTCCAAATGCAATCGACGTATATTCTTCAGAATTCATTATGTGTCAAAATGAATAATAAAAACTCAAATGAATGCATTATGAAGTTGAATTTGAATTGGTGATGCCAAATGAATAAATAAATCAGCATACAATTAAAACTTTCTTACCTTTGAACTGTTCTTCCATTCCCTAACAGAATCCATTTCCATTGAATTTAGATCACTCAAATCATCATATTCTTCGGTTTTAACAGAAACAGAGAATGTAGCTAGACCTCGGGATGCATCTTTTCCACCAAATGCAGCATAAGGACCTCCTGAGATCAAATTTTCAAAGATAAAATGTTATTTAGAACAATTTCATTCTAATCACCTGGTCCATAAAACCTTTTTCCTTTAGTAACATCATAAACATTGCCATTCACTGCTAATAACTCTTCCATCT
The DNA here is from genome assembly GCA_013421045.1 of Propylea japonica. Lineage (NCBI taxonomy): Eukaryota > Metazoa > Arthropoda > Insecta > Coleoptera > Coccinellidae > Propylea > Propylea japonica. Next base: position 3,127 of record JACDNR010000535.1, read on the forward strand.
TCTTGTGTACCATCGTATTTTTTCAATTCTTGAACTGTGAAGTCCCTCTTTTTCAGTTTCGGCAACGTAGGTTCAGGTGTCGAGGCAGAAGGCACATGTGTACGACTTTTCACTATTTTGTAAATTAAGAATCCTATGAGACATACTAATGCTATATTCAGTGGACTTTCGATTATTTCGGATAAAACACTTGTTAGAATATTTCCCGACACTCGGAAGCATTTTCAGCACCATTTGAGGTACGTTTTGACAGCAAGAAACACACAAGCAAAAGACTGCTTAGCAAATTGCCGGATAACCAATCGCGAAACACAGACACGCAGCAACGTAATGCGCGAAGTAACTAGCGCATTTATGAATTTTCAGGTAATGTGTTCGATCATTGTTTTATTTAAACAATGATTAAATTACAGGCTTCGTATTGAACAATATGTTGATTTTACATTTAATAATCCTTGAGAAAATGATTGAATTTTCGTAGAATATATTCTCCAATGAAAAAACCATTTAACGCAGTTTATAATGTTTATTCTTCAAATAAATTATATGTCTAATGATTGAAAAGCCCACTACTATTACAGATTATTGTTCGTGTTCAAATTTAAAGATAACACCGACTTTTTTCAGCCGGCAGAGTCTCATCTCTCAAACTTTTCTGTTAGCATTTACGAATAATCTGTTTCTCTTTTTGACTCGTTTGTATTAATTCAAATAAAGAAAAATGGAATCTCTACATCACGGAATATCAATCCATGTAGTTATATAAGACATTTTCAAGTTTTTCATATCAGAAACAAAAAGCTTTTTCACTTTTCAGACCGGCTACCACAGAATATTCGATTTTAGTTCTCTGTGGTTTAAGTTCACAGATTTTTCGTAAGCTGTCAAATGTCAATGGTGAGCCGGTTCACAGAATGAAAAATTCTTCTCTCTATTCTGGTCAGTGAACTCTAGAATAATTATTAATTATTTTAGAGTTCACTGATTCTGGTCCCGGAATTACAAAAACACTCAAATTTCTTTTTCTTTGTTTTGTATTCTATGAAAAGGTCATTGACCCCCAATTGTAACCTAACAAATTGATTTGCTCTTATGCGATTTAAGATTTGCGTTTTGTAAGTGAAGCAAAATTATTCAAAAATGAGACGGATCGACGGAAATTTTGGTCCCAGAGATGTTGAAGAAGATAAAAAACGAAGTCGAGATGCAGTTCTTGGTAGTTTCCTCATCTTTGGTTTGATGATAGCTGCCATTAAAATAGGTATGGTATATTTTTTCCTGCATTTTCCATTTAACTGAAAAGTTTTTTTCCAGTTCCTTTTGTATTGAAAAGCGAGTAGTGGTCATTATTCGTAAGCGCATAAGCACTCCATCAACGAAAATGTCTGGAAAATGTACTGAGGAATGGCTCTACACCTCATTGTGATAAAAATTTTGTACGTTTTACATTACTTGTTAGGAAATATTTATCATGATGTTCTCTAGGATTAGTGGAATGCAATAAATTTTACTGATATTGCAGAAGTGTTTTCCTATTTAGGAGTCAAGTTTGAATGTATCAGAAAGTCTGGAAGTAATAAATGTTCAAAGATATGATTGTAAAATTATTCCTTCATTTCGGCTACAATCCTGGTTGCACCAATTACTTTAAGGAGAACTTATTGATAGGAATGTAAGAGAATATGTTTGAATGTGTTCCAATGATTTGAAGACCATTGATAAATGTTGCTTTCTATTAATCTAAAAGTAAACTCTATTGATAAATTCACAGGAAAGTTGTTCAGTTACTCAGAAACACCTGCTCCATTATATTGGCATTTATAAAGTAATAAATACCAAATGCGACCCACTTAGCCACTCGCATGTGGAATAGCATCCCATGCCCATAATGATAACGCCTACTATCCGGGATACATGACACTCAGTGCAGTGGCGGCTGCTTAGAGGAGGACGGGCCTCCCTAATTTGACTGCATTTATATGTCAATTTTAAATTCAAGTTCAAATAAAAAATACTCACCTTTCTACATCAGTAATATTAAAACATATGTTTTTTACTCAGCGATCTAAAACATTCATACATCCTCCGCAACACACAATACAGCGTAACGGATAGCAGGCAAACCGCTTCGTTAGAATGTAACATTTCAAACTTCTCCAAATGAACGGTGTGGGAACCACTCGAAATTCAAGCTGTAGATCACGTGTCGGAGGCCAGGCTCCGCGGCATTATTTTCGATTCTAGGCGAACGACTTTAGCCGAAACGGAACGTCCGATCGGCTCGTATCAACCCCGGCGATCGTAGATGGAGATCAGCTGTTGTTTTGATGCCCGAAGTGTTTTTCCTCTCAGCGTGCGGTTTGTGGTTTTGTGACATTTTTCGGAAAAGTTTGTGTAGGTACGATTTAATATTTCAGCAAGAAATATGGAAACGGAAACAAGCAGTGAGAATTATAATGCAAGTAGTTAACTTGAAGATCTGTAGATTTTATTTCAAATAATAAATTCAGTAAAATGCCTTACGATGATGAAATTTTCATAACTCAAGTAACTAAGATACTTCGACCAGCAAAGCCAAATTTAATTATTAATTCTGCTCATAATAGTTTCGTTCTGCGTAGAATGGTATAATAATAAATGCCAGTGGCTAACAGGAAGCCCAGTTCGAAATAAATTACTTTGTTGATTGCGTGGTGTCGGGCCTCCTCTGATTGAAATCTCACGAGCCGATCTGATCAGATGTATGGTCGAGAGATTCACGTGTTGTAATTGACTGAATCTCGTTGTCCGATTGCAATAATGTAGTGTTGTTCTCACTCTTATTGTTAGGAGCGGCTTCAAACAGTATGGTAGGCAACCTCAAGTACTTGAATCGAGTATCACGGTCAGCCCGACACATTGAATAATTGTATGCGCGTACTGCAGGATTTCCACCATATTTCCACTTCCAACAATAAGAAAAAGACACCACTACATTCTTGCAATCACACAACAAGATTCAGTCAATTACAGAACGTGAATCTCTCGCCTATTCATCTGTTCAACTGGACAGAAAAATTCTCTGTCTGATGCATTTGATATCGTTTGTTTCCGATGTGAATTTCCAAACCTGTATGTTAATGTTTCCATACCTCAAGAAACACCCATAAAAACATATTGCATAATCGAGACTATCCATATGAATACCTTTACAATATTTGAAATATGGCTAATTATAATTTTCAGCCAATTATAATCAGTTCAAACCAAAATAACACTTAGATTGCACTCATTTATTCCAACAAATGATAAATAAATAACAAATTGACATTTTTCTAATAAAGTCTAATAAAAAAGTGTCTTCTATCACAAGTCATGGACGGATAATGATATTTGCCTAAAAAAATAATTTAATATTTATTCAAGATTCAAATATGAACTTGGATCGTCAATTTTCACTATTCTTGGGATCCACTTTTCTGAGCACATCGGACAGGAACTTTCCTCTTTATCTAGAATACTGATAAGAAGAATTTTTTATCTCTGATATCTCATTTGATCACAGAGCAAGAAGTAAACATAGAGCCCCAACTGCATGCAATAAACCAAACTCTAGAGTTGAGATGGAAAATATTTCACTGTCGCACTGGGGGTGAGTGAACAATAGAGAATTTTCATTTCTCTATTTCTGAAATAAATGCAACATTTTCGTAATGCTATACTATAATTACCGGAATACTCTTAAGCAACAATAAAACTGCCACAAAATCAATAAAATAATTCAGTTTATGAACGTCAAATCTCAAATCGAAATTAAAATGTATATGCGACGCATCGAGTAACTAACACTTACATACGATATTGCTGTTAGTATCAGAGAAGAGGGGTAGACCAATTATCCAATATGTTGTCACACTCATAAACAGATTATCTTTCGAATAATAAAATTCATGTCAATCGAATACTCCATCGTTGTTTTATTACAATTTAAAGTTGTAAACCTCTAAAAAACACCTTTACTTGGCTGCATAACAAATGCGTGAAGGCATCTCTAGGTTTACTTTTTACTCTGAGCATTTGATACTCACTCAAGGAACTCTACTCTTATTGCTGGAAAATCACACTCTGGACAAGCTGTTAAGTCATTCTTGATGATATGCCGTCCCTAGAAAATTCAAATTTAAAAATCATTTGAGATTCCTTTGCAGGTGTTATTGTAATATTATTGCTCACTGAAAGAATGTAATCGTCTCAGATCAATAAAGAAACATAATAGGACCCAAGTGCTATCGCGAATCCAATTACAGTGGTGTTCTTTTATTCATCAGATGGATTCACCGCTGTCACCACGGTTGTATCAAGTCGTTCGTTTATTCAGCGGTTGAAACTGTCACTCGTTCGTTTATTCACCGCTGTTTACATCGGTGGCTCATCGAATCCATCGACTTTCAGAGCCGATGAATGTGATGAAATTCTGATGAATCAAGTGGAGGGGGTAAATTTGTATGGCAGAAACGTCAATGTAATCTGTCACAACTCAACTAACAGCAGCAGATAACTATCAACTCGTTCTTTATTCGACATCTGATGAGCCATCTGATATTTCATCTGGTTCCATCCGGGTGAATCCATCGGTGAATAAAAGAACACACCTTACCGTTGAGGCGCTGCGAACTGTAACAACTGTGACGTTTGTCAGTACTATTTTCAAGATTAGTATAGCGTGATAGAGGTTTTTGTACGTTTTTCTTGAAAATCTATATATTTTGTGATATATTAAAAGTAAATTAGTGGATTGTTGTTCCTGTTGTATAAAGTTATAAAATCAAGGTGAAAAATTGGTTCTTTCAGTCTAATCCTTGGCGAAATAGGCAATAATTCAACAGGAACAATGGTGCACTATTTGAGCTTGAACCCCGTTTTCAATTATTTGGAGGCTGTACCCGATAAAGAATGTGAATAAGTCCTCAATAGTAAGCACCTAATATGGTGGGCATAATGGATGAAAAAATTAATATGGTGTTTTTGCTCCATGAAAATAATGGCACCTTGCCTTCAAACTAGTGCTTTACTAACTGGGAAACCCCATGATATATGTGGTTGGTCAACAATTTGTTTATCCAGGCTTTTCATCTATCAACTTATTCCAGTATATATATTGATATATACTCTTTTGAAATCAAGAGCTAACATAATACAATACATAAACAAAATAGAAATCCAGTACACGAAAGGCATTGGTGATATAAACTGATGCTGCATTTTTCTTAGGAAACCTGTGAAAATGTATGGTCCTATTCTTGCTTTTTTTTCGATGAACAATTGAAAACACGACAGTTACAGTTATGCACTGTTCTTTTACAATAGCCTTCTTTACTTCTTTAACATAGTACTCAAAGATAACAATAAACGTGGGAGGGCGCACCAGAAATTATAAGAAAGATTTCACAAAAGCCAATAAATGAAAGCAAAGCTAAAGACAACCCGAAAGTAAACTGTAACTGAATAGACAAATTCTTCACTTCTTTAACATAGGAACTCAGAATTAACATTTAACGTGGAAGGGCACACCAGAAATCATAAGAAAGATTTCACAAAAGCCAATAAAGGCGAGCAAAGCTAGAGACAATCCGAAAATAAACTGGAACTGAAAAAGCAAATTCTTTACTTCTTCAACATAGGTACTCAAAAATAACATTTAACATGAAAGGGCACACCAAAAGTTATAATAAAGATTTCACAAAAGCCAATAAATGCAAGCAGAGCTATAGTCCGTTCACGAAAGGTTGAGCACATAGTAGGCGTTTTTTATTTATCTGAAGTTGGCAGTATTTGCTGTCATAACGTAAAATAAAGTCAACGTTGCCGAATGTAACCGACCTCGTTCGACGAGATTGCGAGTTATCAGACAACTCTATGCAATATTGACAACATTGCGTATCAATCTGACAAGAACATAACCTAAATTTTAATATACACAGTGGAATATGCCAAATTTCCATGGCCAACCGACGGCTCAACCTTTCGTGAACGGACTATAGAGACAATTCGAAAAAAGACTGGGACTGAAAAATAAATTCATAAAATTTGGTTATGTTATTGATACGTCTGACTCTGACACTTCAAATCCTAAACCTGATGTGTTCGTAAACTTAGAACCCGGGTCTGTGATTCGCGTAGATTCGCCACGTGACGTAATGAATCGAGTTAGTAACCCTGAGTAAGTTTCCGAAAACGCCTATAGAGATCTTTTCCTCATTTTTGCCTCTGTTTACATATGACAGGGTGACAGGGCCTATCTATGTTTTTTTTGGTCTGAGGTAATATTAGAGGCCACAAAATGGAAATAGGTTTCTTACATGTTCTCCAGACTGAGATCTATTTAATATTTACATAATAAAATTACGTATTTATGTACCATGTGAATTAACTGATTACACTTACCGTTACTATGCAAAATGGTATATTCAATTTACAATTACTGCAAAATATATCTGTTTCTGGTAACATGGTCCCACAGTAAGGGCAGGGGGTAAGAGCCTCAATAGGATCTCCCAAAGGTTCACCGTTTTTTCCATTTTTTGGTGGTTTCCTCACAACTCCTTCGATTTTCTTAGCATATTTTGCATCAATACTCCTTCGGTATTCTGGATTCATCAACATTGTTGCATACTTAAAAGCTGCATGCCTCAATCCAGCTCTATGGCATTCTATCACGGTTGAAGTTAAGATGGGGACGATGTCTGTGTGCAGAAAATTTTGTTCGGTTATTGATGGATTCAAAAGAAACAATAATGAAAAAAAGTTCTGTGTATTCATTTCAATAAAATTTATTAGGCGTTCATATACGGGGGTCCCGCAAAATGTGGGAAATCTCTCGGATTCAGATAGAACATAAAAAATAAGGATGAACATTTCCCATAAATTTTTCCTAGCGCCTTCCCTACAAAGATACGACCTCCTAAATGACGCCACTTGAAATCTATTTTTGTGGAATAGTTTCAAACTACTTGATATAATTTTATGAAATTTGATATGATTAATAGATTGAGGACCTCTTAAATCATCGCACTCAAATTTCAATTAGCTTGTTCAGTTTACCAGGGGCGGACTGGATTGTACATTTCAATGCTTACATTTTTAACACCCTTATGATAAGGTGCTGAAAAAAACAAATTTGGATACCAAGCTAAAGAAAGGTACTCTTGTTCATTGTCGATAAAATGAACCGTTTTAAAAAAAATAATGAAAGAAGTAAGTAATTGAAATTTATTCCACTAAAATGAATTTCCAGTGGCGTCATTTAGGAAGTCGTATCTTCGTAGGGAGGGTCGCTAGAAAAAAAATTATTATTTTTTTATGTTCTATCTGAATCCGAGAGATTCAAAAATCCTGCACCCACTAATTATTGAGGCTCAAACTTTAAAAAAAAATTAAAGCCTTGGGTTAGGCTCATACCCAAATAAGTAAAATCATTTTCATCTTTAGAACGAACGAGGAGTTGTGACAGTTTTTGTATTTATTCTTGTTTTATATTTTGTGTTGAAATTTATATTCTGATTGGATCTTTTAATATTGAATAATTTCACCAATTACGTGAAGTTTGTATTTCGATATACTAATTAATTTTTTCCGTCGACCTCGAAATAAAAGCGAATTTAATGTATACAAAATTGAACATTAATGACCCATTTTAATCTCAAATTATGGTATATTTTAAATGTGCAATCCTCATGGCAACCGTATACAAAATTTCAGGAGCACTACGATAAATGTCAAAACTCTACTGAAACATTGAAATTCCATTATGTCAAATGCATGTCTTGTGTGCAAAATGATAACTTAGTTCAATCAAGAATTCATACACAATTCATGTTGAGATCGTCGGAAAAATCTTGTAACCACACTCGGCCAATCAGGCGACTAATGGTCCCGAACTATTTATCTTGACCATTAGTCGCTGTCTTTAATAACCTAGTTGATTAAATAACTATAATTGACACTTTCTTATGGTTGTCGTGGATAATATTTTTTCTAAAGAACAGAGAATACAGTTGGTCTTGTTGTAGATACTGACAAGTTGAAACGAAAAATATAGTCCGTTCACGAAAGTTTGAGTGCATAGTAGGCGTTTGTTTATTTATCTGTAGTTGGCAGTATTTGCTGTCACAACATAACATAAAGTCAACGTTGCCGAATGTACCCGGCCTCGTCCGACGAGCTTGCGAGTTATCAGAGAACTTCTATGCAATATTGACAACATTGCGTATCAATCTGACAAGAAAATAATCAATATACCTAAATTTTAATATACACAGTGGAGTATGCAAATTGTCATGGCCAACTGACAGCTCAAGTTCCGTGAACGGACTATAGATTGTAATTAATTCGACCTTGATTTACTTACGAGAGGGAAATTTTTGATATGTGATTCGCCACTCTTATCAACATCCTTGCACCTTTTAGATGATCACCGCGTTTCACATGCAACCTCACTAGTATATAACTATGTAACAAAAGCAAGCTGAAGAACATATCCTGTGGTATTCTGATGTTATTATTCTTCAATTCTTGACACATTCCAAAGAGAACATCATGAGCATTCCTGTAATTTCCGTTTATTTGCTCTTCATTTGCTATTATTATAGCCGATTTGGATGCTTCTTTGTATTGTTTTTTTCGCCATGTAAAGTCTGAACAAATATTTCGGATCTTTAGGTAACCATCTGTTTCACCCAGCAGATAATCTATTAGGGAATTGCATAGCTGTTCATTCTTTGAGGTAGCTACAACATCTATGGCTGTGCTTATAGCTGCATTTTCTTTGGAATTCGATTTAGCTGCTGCCAGAAGGTGCTTCAGAGCCTAGTAAACATAAATAAATCAAATTCGAGGAGAACTATGCGTTTTTTTGTGTTTAAATAATATTGCTAATATGATGGGAAACTCGCGATTTTGAATAAGCAATGCTCTTTCTGGAGACGATAGGCATATCAAGCTAAGCGATACGCTCTCTGGTGACGATTTGAGTAACCTTTAAAATTAACATGATTCTTTCATTTTTCATAGTGAATATTAAACATTATTACAATTTTTTGATTATAATTCATTCAAATCATTATTGTTCAGTTTTTCAGTGTTCTTACTGAGAAAAAAAGATTCCAATAAAAATACCAAACCTTTCCTCAGATAGGAATAAATTTCGTGTTTAGGTAGAAGGCAAATCGAGGGAGTATTTCAAGTCGACAATGTTGCCACATCTATTTTAAACGCATATCTACTTTCTTATTTCGAATGAAACTATGTACCTATATTTTTATTAATGTATCGAATCAGTACTGAATTCGCAAATGACCTACTAAAAAAAATTCTCTGCCGTGACATGTGCCAAGTTATTTACAAATTCTTGAAATTTTAGACATTGCATTGCCAGATTGGAATGCAATATCCCGATTATTTTTTATGTGAACGAAACCAAACTTAGCAGTCTTGTAGTAGAGGATCCCAGCATTAAAGTGGTACATTCGGTAATTCAATACATCCTAAGGTTTTTCGAAGATTTTGATTCGATTAAATGTAGAATTAAAATTGAAGTATTTCAAGATTTTCGAATAACAACCCCATTGTTTTACAGCATTCGATTCGAAATAAAAGTGAATGGCAATCTCCTTCTACACAATAATTATTCTGGATAGTTTTCGAATCAGATGAAAAATACTGAAATAATTCAGTATTTATATTATGATCTATGGTCATGTTTTACGATGAATGGCGCTATGACCATATTGAGTTGAGGTGCACAAGTACTCCTTTAATGAATCTTTAATCAATATCAATATTTATAAGTTCTAGAACTACCACCACAATTTTTTTGCTCATCGATGACACATTTCATTTGTTGGCCGAGATGAATCTTAAGTTTTTGTATCAATAATTATTATTACCAACATACAATTATCTCCAATTTCTCAACTCACTTACCTTTTTATATTCCTTAGCATAATACCAATAGGTACCAGATTGCAAAAGATTTTTTTCATTCTCAAAGTATAACGCAATACTTGCAAAATCCTGAGGTTTCAGTTCATCCGGTGAGAACGTATTCATTATTTCACCATATAATTCCATTTTACCATGTTTCCTGGCCAACTCAAATGCTTCATCATTACATTTGAAATTACCAAAAATTTAATAGCTGAATTAAAAAATCGTTCAGCTTTGAAAGAATCTGGAAATGAAAAAATGTCTCTCACAGATTAACGATAATAGAATATTTATTTATTAGAGAGAATTGGGGATACAACAGGTGGTGTGGTTTTTTCGAGGTATAGAACTTTAAGTTGGCATTACTGTTCAAGATGGCAACCGATTTAACAGCTGTCAAGTGATTTGATCTCAGTTTGTTTTGGCAATTCACTAAGTCCATTTCGGTATTTCGATTAACTATGGAGCGTTTTCGCACCACGTTTAGATTAGATAGTGGTCGATCGGCACATTGATTACCCTTCTGCACTGCGACCAATAAGGTCTTTTGTGCGTTACCATACTAACTACGTTTTTGTTTTTCCCAGGAATCTAACCTCCTTAGCAAAGCTGGTTACTTCCTTAGGAGACTTCGCTCTTATGTCGGCTGGCGTTAATAACGCGCCACCTAGTAGAGTAAGTCTGCATAGTATGTGCTCGGTGGTTTCAGTGGCCGATCACATAATCTACAAATGTCGGAGTTTTCTTTACCGATCTTGTGTAGGTGATATCACACGGGACAATGCCCTGTGAGAAGCCGATTAGCAGCCTTAACTCGTTTTTTGACAACGATAGAGCTTGCTGAGCCTTCTCTGGAAGGTTCGCTTAGTCTCTTTGCTTGTCTTTGACCGGATGTGTTTATCCAGTAGAGTGTTTTCTCCCTTTTTTCCCAAACGCCGGCCTCTGCCCTAATCAGTGTAGGTGATACCCAACAGGAGGGCAAGGGTCTGGTGAAGGGTGTGTTTGCTCCTCTTTTTGCAAGGGCATCAGCTTTCTCATTTCCCTCAATGTTCTGGTGGGCAGGTACCCAAGCTAACGCACCACGTATACTCTTATTGATAACTCGCATCCCCAGAGACGGCCGTACGGAGCGTACAGAAGAAGCTATTGCTACTGTAGAGTGTAGCATTGAGGAAGACCCGTATGAGTCCATCCGGGCAGCGTATTGGCATTCTTTACTACGCTGCAACGCATGCATGCTGTTGCAACGCGGTAAGGAATGACTGAACGTATGCGCTCTCTATCCAGACATATCTTACCACGTCTCAGCGCAGGCAGGCGTTCAGACGTAGTAACTATTGTAATATAATATTGATACGCTGCATGTTTGCGATGGTTATGGGATAGTCATCATGGTATTTTAAAAGATGATAGAAGACTTATCATGTAATTATTCAGAAGAATTCTGTATTCCAAAACCATTGAAGAGATTCGAGAGAATTATGACCATATTCGTAATGATGCTCATATATCCAATTATTGGATCGGAGAAGAGTGGTCGTTGGCTTATAGAAGTAATTTATTAACAAGAGGAAATAATACAAACAATTATGTAGAAGCATCCATTCGTATTTTTAAAGACAGTGTTCTACAAAGATGTAAAGCGTTTAGTGCTTGTGCCTCGGTGGATTTGTCGCCAATGTTTTCAAGTCCTATCAGAGACGACACTTGCTGTCATTTGCCAATTTTCGGAACTCTAAGATCTAAGAAATACTCTTTAGAAAAATGTAGAAATTCTGCTGATGTCTCTGTTCAAAAAATCGACGAAAATACTTTTTTAGTTTCTTCGGAGACCGACGATCAGATGTTTCATACTGCCTATGTAGATATTGCATTTTGCGATTGTATTTTTGGACAGGGTAGAAGGTATTGTAAGCACCTTTGCGCCATACAAATAAGTATGGAATAACTTTCAGGACCTGTGTGCAAATAAATACCGATGATAGAAAAGCATTAGCAAAATTAGCTCTAGGAGAAAACATATCCCCAGAACTTTATGGGGACATGTCAACTGATGTGGGTACACAAAATGACTTGGCAACTGGTTTAGATCAAAGCGAGGTTTTTATGCAGCAGAATAATTTTCTCATGGAAACAATCAACTCTGTCGAGAATGCTAGTAAAACAAACTTAGTTGAAGAACATTCTGGTGCTGTAATAAAACTATCAGAAAATTTTAAACGCATAAGTAAATAGCGTCCCAAAGTAAAACGGTTGATATGGTGAATGCCATAAAAAAATTTAATGAAACCTTAGACAAAATTACATCATCAGACCTCCTCAATTTTATTCATGTATCAAAAAACATTTCTGTGAAAAAACATTTCTGTTCAGCCGACATCACTGAGTCGAAGAAAAAAAGAGGTGGTTTGACATGCGGGCGCAAGACGCATTCAAGCTGGTAGGCCATCCAATAAAATGGCGAACAATCCAAAAAGAAAAAGGTTTTGAAGAAAATATTGATCTTAACAGACCAAATGCAAAATCGCATGGCAATGCACACTAGTAGGTAGTATACGTTAGTGGATTTTGCATTTCCATTTGATGTAGTCTTTTGTATATTCGTTCAAAAAAAAAACAGATTTTAGCTATACTTACCATATTGTTATACATATTTCTATTTCATTTTATTAGTATTATTTACCGTATATTATTTTTATATTTCAGTATGGAATAAACTGTTTTTTGGCAAAAGTTTATTATTGTTATTTTTACGAACCGGAACTGCAAATTTGAACATGGTTGGAATTGAAAAGCGCTAAACAATGTCTCGATAATGCAGCGTATCAATATTACAATAGTTACTACGTCTGAACGCCTGCATGCGCTGAGCCGTGGTAAGATATGTCTGGATAGAGAGAGCATACGTTCAATCATTCTTACCTACCGCGTTGCAACACCATGCATGCGCTGCAGCGTAGTAAAATGCCAATACGCATCCGGGCATCCGCCATCGGCACAGGATTGGATCTGGTGTCCATCCACTTTATGGAAGATTTTTGCGGAAGGATCTTGGTTTGCGCGCTTACAAAATCCAAATCGTCTAAGAATTCATGCCAACGATCATCAAGCAAGGCGTAGATTCGTCGAATGGGCCCAAAAGGAGATTGCCGTTGTTCCCAATTTCCATAAGCGAATTTTGTTTAGCGATGAAGCGCACTTCTGGTTGAATGGCTACGTCAACAAACAGTACTGCCGCATTTGGAGTGAAGCTAATCCTCAAGTGTATGTCGAAACACCGTTATATCCAGAAAACTGACTGTTTGGTGCGCTTTATGGGCTGGTGGAATCATTGGTCCGTACTTCTTCAAAAACGTTAGACTACGTTCTGTGCGGCTATGTAAAGTCATTGGTCTATGCGGATAAGCCACAAACGCTAGACCATTTGGAAACAACATTTGCCGTGTTATTGCCGATATACGGCCATAAATGTTGTAAAAAGTCATCGAAAATTGGACGTCCAGATTGGACTACATCCGAGCCAGCCGTGGCGGTCATATGCCAAAAATCATATTTAAAATTTAATGCCACAGATTATCTTTCGGATAAATAAAATTCATGTCAATCGAATAATCCATCGTTGTTTTATTGCAATCTAAAGTTCTATACCTCTAAAAAAAACACCCTTCATATCCGCGATTTATGCAACTTTTTCGTGATATTGACAACATTGCGTATCAATCTCACAAGAAAATAGACAACATAACCTAAAATTTTGATATAGACAGTGGAATATCCCAAATTTCCATGGACTACTTTATGCTCAATAATCAATGGATATTATTATTTATTATAAAAATACTCACTTTGCAACGAGCTTAGCACCCTCTACACTTTTCGTTTCTTGTACCAATTCAACAGCGTCTTCAGGGCTATTCAGATGCTCCAATTTCAATCTTATAACAGAGTCGATATCTTTAGCACTGTGATAAGCATTGGCAGCTTCCTGATAATGTCCTTCATTTTCCTTCGCTTTTGCGTATTCCAGATGGATTTTTCCAGAACTTACTTTGGGGTAAAAGTTCTCAACCTTAGACCAATTTTTCAATTTAATGTAATTAGTAGCCGCTTTGTCGAAATTCTCACATTTTTCGTAAAGAAGAGCTGCTTCGGAAAATTGCTTCTTTTTGTCCATAATTTCGGCACATTCTTTCTGCAATGTCTTAGCATCTAATTCGATGGCTATGCTTAGGCCGTGCCTCAAGTTGTTACAGTGTAAAGAACATCGGGCAATGCCTGCTTTACACAGATAGGTGTGCTCTTCACTCAAGTTTTCTTGAAGAGCCTTTTCATAATGGAGGAGGGCTTCAGTATAATTTCCTCTGGAAAAGAAGGAAAACTGCAGAATTCTGATAGAGTTTGAATTTTATAATTTTCAAATCAATTGGCATATTCCTCAGACCAGGGGTCTCCAAACTTTTCAGCCTAAGAGCCACAATGTTTACTCCAGCAAATGCAAAGGACCAAAATATTTAACCGTGTGATTCAGTAGCTTTGGAAACGCGCAAGGGTTGACAAGCTAATGAGTTTTCGCGAGTCGGATTCTTGAAACTGGCGGGCCAGATTTGGCCCACAGGCCGTAGTTTGGAGACCCTTGCCTTAGACAAAAGCATATTCCATGTACAGTGACTATATTACCAATAATATATAAGTAAGTTATATAGACACTGCAATTCCATGACATCAGCGCTAAGGTGGCTAGAATCGGAACTGAGCTAAGATAGTAGTGAATGTAAACAATCTTGTTTTGGACAGATAAGTCATTGGAGTTTCATCGAAATTTTCATGAATAATCTGGGAATTAGAATGAGTTGGACTCTTTGTTGACTTATTTTGTGATTTAATCAATGTTTTAATCATTTCATAAATAATATTAAAGTGTTTTAATTAATATAATGGCTACAAGTCAGTAAGTCTAGTTGTAGATGTTGTCAATCCTAAACTATATTTAAGATTTCTTTCAGTTCATTTATATCGTATAGTCCGTTCACGAAAGGTTGAGCACATAGTAGGCGTTTCTTTATTTATCTGAAGTTGGCAGTATTGTTTGTCATAAAGTAAAATAAAGACAACATTGCCGAATGTACTCGGCCTCGTTCTACGAGCTTGCGAGTTATCAGAGAACTCTATGCAATATTCACAACATTTTAATATACACAGTGGAATATGCCAAATTTCCATGGCCAACCGACGGCTCAACCTTTCGTGAACGGAGTATACATGTAAACACGTATATGAAGTGAAATGCAGCCGTTAGAATTTCTGGAAATTATAGGAGTTTTAACCTCTAATTCTAGAGCCTCAGTAGAAGGAGAAGTTCGAGAAGAAGTTCTGAATGCATGTCATATTATAATGTGTTGGAAAACAAATTGTGGGTCCAGTTTTATAGACATTTGCTCTTCGTGTTTAAAAACTATTGCCCTAATACTGAACCACATAAAAATTGATGCTTCATTGACTGTGCAGAGTGATAAAGTAAAACAAAACTGATATGCACGATATGTTCTTGTGAAGGTGGAGTGTAGAGAAAATGTAAACATGTTATCACAGTTGTTATAAATAAATTTATCAGGTGCATGATGTCCTGATATATGTCATGACGGAATCGTGTCAAAACTCATGGTTTTCTTTCCTTATTTGCTGTCCCATGGTATAAATCAAGAAGATATGTAGAAATATTTTATGAACTCTTTACTAATGCTACAATAGCCATGTATAGGTTTGTAAAATATTATGTTGTATGTGTACATTCTGTAATATCAAAACCTCCGATATAAATTGTGACGTAAGAGGTTAGCGACAATATGAATTACTTTCCTATATTCATTGAAGTATCTAGGATACAAGCCTTTCTTTTACTATCAGTTCCCTTCCAAACTCGTTTTCAGGATATATTTTCATTTGGTTTTCCTGAAGGAAGAAGTGATAACTATGTCCTAAAGTTGGCACTTTTTTCGACCATAAATTGCATTGAGGCACACAACAGTAGTCATTTTTGATCGAAATCATATTCAAGAGGATAACAATTTCAATTCTCCCTTGAATACTTCTTTTAAACAAAAATTTATGAACAATTACGAAATTTCACACAAAGATTCTACTATCTTAGCTCAATTTCGATTTCCGCTATCAGAGTGAGTACCACTGGTCAGCAGAAGCCAATAGTTTCGAGAACAACACCTAGTAGATTGAGACCTCTTTTGACATATACATACTCAGAAAATTGAAAGCATTGACAAAACTAATGCTTGTTTTCCTTGAAAAAAGAGCGCAAAAACGATAACTGTGCAGAAAATACACTCACATGAATTCCAGCTGTTGCCCGTATTCCCTTGAAATTAATGCAATATGTTCTGGAGCCATCTTTTTAGCTAGATCCAAAGCTTGTTCCCATTGCAGTAAGTCCCTCCGCATTTCTAGAGCAGCATGGGGATTGGTTGAAACTAAAAACCACGATTGCGCTCTATCAAAGTCTCCAAGTAGCATTGATATATACCCATTGAGAAGTTTGATGTCCTCAATTTCAGAAATGTTTCTCAGAGAACGTACCATGGAAACATCTTCTAATTTCTTATAAACTCTTATTGCTGTAACATCAAATATCAGAAAAAAATCAGATGAACGTATCTTTAAATCCTTCGAAAAGCATATTACCTCACATCAATAAAAAACATAGATAGGCCCTGTCAGAGGCAAATGAGGAAAAGATGTTTATAAGCATTAACCTAACTTTGGTTATTTCAAGATATTTGCGGCAGTTTTTGTAAATCTACATTTCAATGTCCTTGTAGTGATATTGAAGGTCATGTAATATAATAAAGAATAATGCCGAAATACTATATTGTTTGCAATACATGTGAAAAACATTATTGTTTTCAAACAGCAACTTTCCAGAGTTGAGTACAGTACAGTAAGTTGATTTTTGTTGGACCGTATTGATTAAATAATGTTTCTCTTATTTTGTAAACCTATAATTAGTTAGATAATGTACCGTCGCTAATAACCAAAAGGTGAATGGGACTTATTTTCTTATAAACAATCCTATTGATCTCAGTTTATAAAAAAGTAATATTTATTTCGTTCAGTATGCCTAAAGAACTAAAGTATGACTTTTGTTTATAGTGACCTGTAAATTTCCAAACAAAATTAAATATTTGCTTTGTGAAAAGTTTTCCAATAAGAGGTGTCATTTTGAATAGCCCGCTATTTCGGTAGATCTCACGTTTGAAGCTGTCATTTTTTGACATTTCACAAGTAGAAACTACGCCATTAATAAAGATTGAACCATAGATTATAGAGTATACTATATAATCTTTGGATTGAACGATACACGCTTCAAGAACGCATTGAAATTATTAAAATTCACTATAAAAATGGTGAAAATTTGGCAGAGACGGTTCGTAAAACTCGAACATTTTTGGGTCATCGTGAAACACCTTGTTGGACCGCAATAAAGAATTGGCAGAAAAATTCGAGCTGTTGGGACATGTTAGTGATGTGAAGAATGAAACCCGTGCACGTCGCTCAAGAACAGCTGAGAATATTGCTGCCAAAAGTGTTGAAGAAAACCCAGGTTTGTCCATTCCTCGTTGTTCTTTGGAATTAGGCATTCCACAAACGTCATTACACCGTATTTTGCATAAAGATTTGGGTCTTAGGCTTATAAAGTTCAGGTAACACAAGAACCCAAGTTGGCCGATCATCGACAATCTTTTGCGGGAAAAGTTTCCGGACCGTGTTAACTCTCGAAGAGGTGATCACAATTGGCCACCGAGTTCTTGTGATTTAACACCTTGCAACTTCTTCCTTTGGGGCCACATGAAAGAGAAGGTCTACAGTCTACACCAATAGCCCAGCGTCGATTCAAGACCTCAAAGATAAAATTCGTGAGGCTATCGATGACATAGGACAGCCACTTTGCGGTTATGGAAAATTTCATTAAAAGGATATGGTCCTGTAAGCGTGGTCGTGGTGGTCATTTGCCTGATGTTTTTTTCCAATATTAACGGCATAGTTTCTTCTTTATAATGAAATAAACATCCGATCACTTATATTGAAAAATGGCATTTTTCTTTGAATATCAATATAACACCTCTTCTTGGAAAACCCTTTATAAACGATGAATTTGGGTGCATAGCCTACAAGGCTGTCCCATATAGAGAATGCGCGCTTGGGACCTATCTATATTCTTTATTGACCTGAAATCTTACCCAAATCGATCTCTAAATGTTTCAAGCATTCTTCACCAAGTTTAAGCCACAATTTCTTAGATTTGATGTGCTCACAGCCAATATATGCATCACTGAACCTAAAAATGAAACCACAATAAAAGAAATTGATTAACAAAGATCTATTACCTATTGAGAGCCAGTTGCTTTTCGAAAAAAGTTTCCCACGCTTTGGGATCTTTGTCAATACTAGCTGTCGAAACAGAATCATGTGTGTTTAACTGTAATTGGGTTAACTGACCACCTGCTGTAGCTGCTAAAACTTCACCGCTGGACATCAGAAGAGGAATCTGTTTGCTAACCAAAGACATTTGGCCAACCTGTTTTACTGAGGTATCTGAAAATTGCAAAGTTCACTCATTTTTTTGATTTTATTCCTGAGATTTTAGGGTAATACATAATCAGAATGAAGTGGGTGGATAGAATGGGAATATATTAAAGGGTTTTCCAATACGAAGTGTTATTTTGAATAGCCCGCAACTTCGGTAGATGTCACGTTTGAAGCTATCATTTTTGACATTTAACAAGTAGAAACTACTCCATCAATAAAAATGGAACGATACACGCCTCAAGAACGCATTGAAATTATTAAACTCACTATAAAAATGGTGAAAGTTTGAGACGGTTCGTAAAACTCGAACATTTTTGGGTCGTCGCGAAGCACCATGTCGGACCGCAATAAAGAAATTGCTGGAAAAATTCGAGCTGTTGGGACAAGTTAGTGATGTGAAGAATAAAACCCATGCACATCACAAAGTGATTAAGAAAACCCAGATTTGTCCATTCCTCGTCATTCTTTGGAATTAGGCATTCCACAAACGTCATTACACCGTATTTTGCATAAAGATTTGGGTCTTAAGGCTTATGAAGTTCAGTTAACACAAGAACTCAAGCCGGCCGATCATCAACAACGTCATGTCTTTGCTGATTGGGTCGTTGAAAATCATGAAAATGATCCGGAATTTTATCGAAAAATCATCTTGAGTGATGAGGTCCATTTCCACTCGGTGGCTTCGTCAACAAGCGAAATTGTCGCATCTGGGGCTCGGAAAACCTAAGAGTTATTGTTGAAAAGCCTCTCTAATCCTCAACGTGTGACTGTTTGGTGCGGTTTATGGTCCGGCGGAGTCATTGGACCTTACTTTTTCGAAAATGAGGCTGGCCGAAATTGGATAGTATTGATCTGGACAACGTTCACTTTCAACAAGACGGCGCTACGTGTCACACAATCAACGAAACCATTGATCTTCTGCGGGAAAAGTTTGCGGACCGTCTTATCTCTCGAAGAGACGATCAGAATTGGCCAGCGAGATCTTGTGATTTAACACCTTGCGACTGCTTCCTTTGGGGCCACGTGAAAGAGAAGGTTTACGCCAATAGCCCAGCGTCGATTCAAGACTACAGAGATGAAATTCGCGAGGCTATAGAGGACATAGGGCAGCCACTTTGCGATTTGGTTATAGAAAATTTCATTAAAAGGATATGGTCCTGTAAGCGTGGTCGCAGTGGTCATAGTTTCTTCTTTATAATTAAATAAACATCCGATCATTTATATTGAAAAATGGCATTTTTCTTTAAATATCAAAATAATACCTCTTATTGGAAAACCCTTTAGCCCCATTTCGCACCAAGCCAGTCCAGTCCAGTCGAGTCAAGTCACTTCAGGATTGGAACTATTAACTTCGTTTAAAATCGTTTAAAACAAATGGAATGTGAAATCTAGTTTCATACTAGGCCCTAGTGTGAAACTAGATTTCACATTCCATTTGTTTTAAACGATTTTAAACGAAGTTAATAGTTCCAATCCTGAAGTGACTTGACTCGACTGGACTGGACTGGCTTGGTGCGAAATGGGGCTACACTGGTCAGTTTCTTCTAGGCCAATTATCATCATATGCTTTCAAGGCGACAATGTCCCGTTGGGAAGGTTGTGAGGAGGCGTAACCTATTCTTACTTAGATCCAAGTACTTTTTGGACTTTCTTGGAAAATTCCATTACCAGAAGATTTCTCCAGAGTGCTTCTCTATCGGTTTTTTCCTTCTCCAAAAACTCTTTCTCATAAGTGCATTTACCTATGCCACAGAAAGGTTTTGGGGCAGTAAAAGGCGTTTGTGCTCCCTTTCTGGCTAGAGTATTAGCCTCTTCATTACCTTTGACTCCCGAATGACCGGGAACCCAGGCTAAAGAGACCTTGTTGTTCTTGCCTACTTCATTGAGTTTTCTTCGGCACTCCCATATCAGCTTTGAGTCGATGATAAAGGAGTTCAGTGGTTTAATAGCAGCTTGACTATCAGAATGGATGACTATGTTACACCCTTGATGGTTCTTTTCCAAGTTTCTGTCTATGCATTTTTCGATTGCAAGTATTCTTTGGTTTTTTTTATAGGAACAGGGAACAATAATGTATAAATTATCAGTTACACTTACCATAAATAGAATTCTTCACATAAACATAAGTAAAAATGTTGTGTTCATTGAAAATTATAAAAACATCTCTATCTGATAGGTTATTATCCCAGGTAACGCCATGTATTTTACTTGGTAGATCAGGAACAGAGGTGACTTTATTAAAAACCTAAAGAGAAATACATTTTCTAACTGATAACTCATCATTCAAAAATGATATTCTTTTCAATCTCAGATCAATAAAGAAACATAGATAGGCCCCAAGCGCGATATCAGTGGAAAAAATTTGAGAATAAGATATACTAAGCATATGTTTGTTTTTGTTTTGAAATTTGACAGTTCGATACAAACGATAGGCAGAGTCTTTCTCGAGAGGTGCTAAAACGAAATAAATATAACTTCTTTATAGTTTAGTTAAGTTTAAAGAGGGGTTACAGTTCCCTCTCGGCTTTCTCCTTCTCCAGAAACTATGCCACAAAGGGTTCTGGGCCAATGAGTGACATTCGTGCGCCCTCTTTGGCAAGTGGATTGGCCTCTTCGTTTCCTTTGATTCCCGAATGGCCGAGAACCCAGATTAAAAAAGACCCTATTTTTCTTGCCTATCTCATTGAGTTTGTTCCGGCACTTCCAGATCAGAGACGAAACCACATCGTTCCACAATTGAATAGGTCTCTTACCAGAACGAGCTTCGCATATAACGCACCAAAGATGTACAATTCATTACCGCAGTATCTCAAGAATTTACGCAACATGACTCGGTTTCGAGGTCAACTGAGACTCTTTTTGAAAACTGAAGGTTGTCTAAGTACATAGTACGTTCTTAATTTTTTTGCTTAACGTGATTTCGTCTGTGGATTTGTTCATGCCTGTTTATACTGGCTTTGTCTAAACGGCTATCCCTTTTTACTTGTTCGTTCTGACTGATCTCCAATTTTATCTGTACAGCTTTTTCTTTCAACTAATTTATGATGGTTTTAAACTATACAACAATTTAATTTTACTTATTTATTCTGATTAATCTACAATTTTATCTATACAACTTCTTCTTTTAACTTATTTATAGTAATTTTATCTATACAACAATATATTTTTACTTATTTATTCTGATTGATCTTCAATTTTATCTATACAACTTTTATTTTTACTTATTTATACTTATTTTATTTACATGACAATATATTTATACATTTCTACATTTGTTGCGTTTATACTACAATTTTAATTTGTACTTTCGTGTTTTGTTTTTTCACGCATATATGTGTTGGTTGGAGCTCTCCCGTTCTTTGTTCGGTTTTTTCGATTCTTGTTGTTTTACTTTTTGTCTGTGATGGTAAAGCGTCTTGCGTTTTGTGGTTACCATAAGGAGGTTCAAGCCTCTGGATCATTGCAACCGTTGGGTTTCTTTGTAGCACCGACATCTGCTTGCGTTATTGTGTTTTTTGTCATTTATATTAACTATAGTGCTCTGTTAACTTTTTATGTGATTTTGTTGTCAAAACAAGTGTTCAATCACTTATCGACCTTGTTTGTTCAATGATATTCAATTTTAAATGTGATTATTCCTTGTAAAGATTTCTTTCTTGAATAAACTTATATTATTATTATTATTATTATTTTTGAGTCGATGACGTAGGAGCTCAGTGCTTTAATAGCAGCTTGACTCTCTGGGTTTATGGCTATATCGCACTTCTGATAGTTTCTTTCCAGATTTATATCTAGACATATTTCAATAGCTAAGATTTCCGCTTGAACGACGCTCATACAGGAGCCTAGCGACAGTGCATACATACTAAGCAAATGTTTGTTCTGAATTTTGACAGTTCGATACAAACAAAAGACAGAGTCGTGCTTGTTTGAGAGGTACTGAAACGAAATAAATATAACTTCTTCATAAACTGAGATCAATAGGAATTCTTTTGAGAAATAAGTCGCATCTACCTTATGGTTATTAGCGAAGGTAAATTCAACTAATTGTGGGTTTACAGAACGAGGGAAACATTATTAAATTAATACCTACTACGCATAATCAACCCACGCTACTGAACCCAACTCTGGAATGTGGCTGCTTGTATTCACTGTTTTTCACATGTCTTGCAAATAATACAGTATTTCGGCATTTTTCTAATGTGAATGAACTTCAATGTTCACATCTGACAGGCCCTATCTATGTTTCTTTATTAATCTGAGGTTTAGGTACTCACTGCATTATAAAGATAACCTTGCGATTTAACATCAATCAATAAGGCTCTTGTACCAGATATATCCACAAATATATCTGTGAGACAGACTGAATGTTTATATTTATGCCCATGGCTCCATTCCTCTAGGCAAAAATAAATGAGATCTCCCGAATCAGTACCATAAATCAGAAAATCTGCTGTTATTTCAAAAACAGGTTATGTTATCTTCTGTGGTACCATTAGGAAATATTATTGACTCCTTTCTTCTTGTCCGGGATCAGGTTGTTCAATCTTAAAGACAATGTTGAGAACAATTCAATAGAGATATGGCATTTCATGCAAGGATAAATATTACAAAAATTGTAGATATTGAAATTCGGTGACCAGCAGATATCGACCAGATTTGGTGTCATTGTATTCATTGAGTCTTCCTGAACAACATTAGTGAAACCAACAGGTGGCTGTCTGCTTTGTTGAAAAAAATATGGGCCCATAAAGCTCCAAAAATGTTCCATCTTCACGTCGATTTTTCAATATAAAAACACAAATTCACTGCTTCAATTTTGTTCATAAATCACCTTTGAACGTTCTAGTAACTATTCGAATAGTTTCATTTCAGGTATATTCTATAATTAATGTAGAAACATCGAAATTCTATAGGCACTACATATCCACAAATTCTAAGGAGAGCCCGCAGTTTTTAATGGTAGATTTGGCACTGACGCTGAGCCATTCGCGCGAATATGATACGATGCCTTCCCGTAATTCCCGCCATCATTTGATATGTCACTCGCCGAAGGACGGAGCGGTGGTGCCAAAGCTACCATGAAGAATAGCGGGCTTTCCTTAGAATTTGTGGATATGTGATACCTCCAGAATTTCGATGTTTCTGCATTAATTATTGAATATACCTGAAATGAAACTATTCGAATAGTTATTTGAATGTTCAAAGGTGATTTATAGAGACTATAATTGGAGCAGTGAATTTTTAGTTTTTATAGTGAAAAAAAGCGGCGTGAAGATGGAACATTTTTGGAACTTTGGGGGGCCATATTCGCTAAAGACAAACCATACCAATGGCACTTCCCTGATGAACCAAGAAAAACGTTCAATGACAAAAAGACCCAAAATACAATGAGCCAAAATCTTGTCGCCGGCCGAGATATATTTACCCAGAAAAATTTCCCATGGATGGGGATTCTATTGACGAAAATAGGAATAAGAGAAGAAACTTTTAATGGATTAAGTGCTTTTTGAAAAGGCAACCTGTCACTGACTTTTTACAAGGGCGTGTCACTCATAGTGAAACGGATTCAAAAGGCCATAAATTGGGTTAGGAAAAGATTTTCATTATTATGTACCGGGTGTCCCGAATTCTTTGTCTAGTGAGGGGATCTCAGAAACCCGATGAGATAGAACAAAATGAGTGGCACATTTTTGGAGAATAATTTGGTGAAACCGCAACCTTTTAAGTTAAATCGTTTTCGAGCTATTAGAGAAAATTGGAAAATGGCGTCAAATGAAAATTTCTTATAACTTCTTTATTACTGAAGTTAAAACTAAAAACTAAAACATATATAGGCACTTTTTCAGTGGAATTTATTGAAGTAATCAATTTTTCTTTATTACATTTTGATCTAGCTCATCGGGTTTCGGAGATCCCCTCGCTAGACAACGAATTTAGGACACCCGGTACATAAATGCCGTCTGGTCAATTCAAGAGCCACTGTAAGGTCGAAATGAAGTTCGAACGTTGTTTTTCAACCAATCTTGGTTATTCGCGCTTTGTGAGTCAATGCAGAGTCTTCTTGAAACGTCTATGGTCTGTGACCGAAATATTGTCTGCCCACAGCTTCAAAACAGTCTCAAGAACACTTTCCTAATGATATATCGCATAACTTTGAAAACAGGCTCAATGAAAACGATTGGGGAGCGCCCATCCGCGGTTACAGCTGTCCAAACCATTATTTGTGACGGGTGCTGGTTTCCTGGTAGCCACCACCATTTCAGATTATCATAGGAACGGTTAATCAGGTGAACTCTATGGTTCTAGAAGTTCACAAATCACAAAGTGGAAAAATTTTCTCGTCAGAAAACACGATGTTCGGAAAATCACCGCTTCGGCCAAACAAAGCAATTCTTCGCTCTCTCAAGTCAATTAGCAAAGTTGTGAGCTTGACACATGAGTATTCACACCAATCAAATCGTATGGCTTTAGATTAAATTGTACCTTACCATATGTAGTTGAATTTTCCCTCATAAATACAGCAGCATATTCAGAATTCATCTTAACAGCAGATATTCCACCCAATTTTGTCTATCTTTCAATAAAGTGGAGCATCTTCAACTCCAGGTTGAGGTTTGGTTAAATCATAAACCATATCCTGTTGTTCATACCAACAGCAAGGTGATATGTGCCCACGCCTATGAAGCTTGGTTCTATGTCCAGAGTGATAGGAATTGGTACAAGTTTCAGCTGGAAATCATATACATATAAAATGAATTTCAAAACACTATCAGATTTGGGTCAAGAGATAGTACAGGTTTGGAAATACACATCGTAAAGATACGATATAGGCAAATCAAGCTACGCGATACGCCCTCTAGTGAAGATTTAAGTAACCTTTATATTGACATGATTCTTTCATTTTGCATTGTGTTGTCGTGATTTATGAGAATATATAATATGTGTTAATAATAAGAAGTGTTTTAAAAAACGCGTAACATCGCCATTATTTTCTCATCAAAATAGTGAAAGCAGAGAATAATATCAATCGATTGAATAAACCAATATTAAACTCATACTTCGGAGCTTATCTCATCCTCGTTCAAGACAAAATGTAAGGAAGTGGTATCAAACGAGCACCTACGGATGGCCATTTCGTCCTTATTAGGACTTATCAGCACAGATAGCTCTGAATGATGTAAAGTATTTCTTGGAACTTACAGCGGAATGGCATCTTCTTTAAGAATAAATATACCGAAGAAGCCATATCTAGTTCCATACGAAACCTTCTTCCATAGCATGAACCTCGAACGAAGTTGCGAGATGTTTTACCATTTGTCGCATTGTCCTGTGCTGATGAGTCCTAATAAGGACTAAATGGCCATCCATAGGTGCTCTGTTTGATACCACTTCCTTGCATTTTGTCTTGAACAAGGACGAGATTAGCTCCGAATATGAGTTCAATATTGATTTCAATCGATTAATATTATTCTCTGCTTTCACTATTTTGGTAGTCATGGCGATGTTACGCGTTAAAGCCTTCTTATTGCGTCGTAGAGTCACCGCATGAGCACTGCAGTTTAATTTTGTATTGAAAAAAGCGGGAATAAGTTTTCTATTCTTTTCATATATTATATTCCTAAAAATTACTTCATAACTTTTTATACAGATCTTTCTGCACTTAAGCTACAGCCTTTTTTACTTTTTTAACAAAGCTATTCAAAAATAACATTAAACATGGGAGGGCACACCAGAAATTATAAGACAGATTTCACAAAAGACAATAAATGCAAGCAAAGCTAGAGACAATCAGAACATTAAATGGGACTGAATAAACAAATTCTTTACTTCTTCAACATAGGTACTCAAAAATAACATTAAACATGAAAGGGCATACCAGAAATTATAAAAAATATTTTACAAAAGCCAATAAAGCAAGCAAAGCTAGAGACAATCCGAAAATAAACTGGAATTGAAAAAATAAATCCATAAAGATTTTGGTTATGTTATTGATACGACTGTCACTTCAATCCAAAACCTGATGTGTTCGTAAACTTAGAACCCGGGTCCGTGATCCGAGTAGATCCGTCACGTGACCAAATGGATCGAGTTAGTAACCCTGAGTATGTTTCCGAAAAGGCCTTATAGGGGCCCACTCACTGGGAAGGAAGAATGCGCAGTTAAGTATCAGCGCGTTGGCTGTAAAGTAAACGTGTACTTTCATATTTCCCACACACGGACACTTTTGCTTGTTGAGTGAGGATGTGTGACAAGCGTGAGATGACGTCGAAAAAAGATCTGATGTTAATGGCAGTGGCGTGTGTTGTTATAAAGGAAAAAATGGCCAATGTTAAATAGCGAACCCGACACTGTATTGCTAAAATATGAAACGTGCACAGACTTGTTGCCCATACACGGTCGTTCTTGGTCACTCTTCCACATACGAGGAGCAATGCACACGCTAAAAATCAAAAATATCTTGATTCCGACTAAGAGAATTGCGCATTCCAAATTTCGAACGGCGCCGGCGGAACGCCATACACACCACTGTTTTCACTGTACCGCGTACCACGTGCATTGAAGCCTTCGCGCTTCCTTCTTAGTGAGTGGGCCCCTTATGAGACTCACCTTGGAAGGATCATAGTTGTAGAGGCTAACTTCAGTCAAACTTGATAATATGGCTATCCTAGGTATACAAACAGATGTCAGTAACGCATATGAGAGACATATACATTGAGCGAACCCGATTTAGTACACACTGCAAGCAACTGTCCATCTTCACTCCATGCAATTCTTTCCAAACCGGACTCCTGAGTTAAATTCAACACACTTGATGTTTCATGCAAGTTTGTTATATCATGGATTTTCACACTGAAACACGAATTATACACAATTATTACACACTGCGCAAAAAAAATTAACTCACATTCTGAAAATCTCAATTTTAATGCTTTTTTTAACTCTACATTGACTTTATAACTTATTTTTATGTTCTCCTCGGGAAGGTTTGAACAAAACAAGACACATTAAATGGAAGAAAAATTCAGGACTTTACCGAATCTACTGTGAAAGAAGAAAAATAAACAATTTTCCAAAATACTGGAATGCTGATAAGTGATTTAATACTTGGTGTTTCCACCCCTTGCGTTAATTACAGCTCGGCAACGACGGTTCATGCTCAAAATGAGTGATCTTAAAATGTTCTGATCTAATCTTTCCCAGATTTCTCTGAGTTGGATTCCTAAGTCATTAAGAGTAGCTGGATGATTTTCTGAACTTCTCAGCACTCTATTGAGGTTGTCCCAACCTGCTCAATCGGATTGAGATCTGGACTTGCTGGCCATTCCACTCGAGAGACTTCAACCTCTTCAAGGTAACTCCTGAACGATGCGCGCGCATTATCGTCAATAAAAATGCAAATGGCACTACATGCTCTTCAAGAATGTTCCTTATATACCTATCAGCTCCATTATCAACGACCACTGGGTCTGTGCGAGCAGTCAAAGATATTCCACCGCATACCATAATCGATCCTCCCCCGAAACCAGTAGTATTCAGGAAATTTCACGGAGGATATCTTTCTTGTGGACGTCTGTATACAAGGGAACGTCGATCACATGGTAGAGGCAGAATCTAGACTCATCTGTGGAAAGAACTCTTTCCAATGGATATGCCTTCTCGCAAAATCCAAACGCGCCCTTAGATGAGCTGGGGTAAGAGCTGAGCCTCTTGCCGCGACACGAGGCCTTACATCATATTCTCCAGGCGATTTCTTATTGTCTGAGTGCTTATTTGCACTCTATGAATTCGCTTAAATTTCTCTGGGAATTTTTTCTGGGAAAATTTCTCGCAATAAATTTTTTTCTGGAAAAATGTCCCACCTTATACCCCTTTTACCAATACCCATTCAAAGAGTGATGTTCTTGGAATATTTGGTTAAAGAGAGAATTTACTTCGTTTTAGAGGGTGTTTCTAACATGGAATTTGGATTCAAGGTACTATGTCTTGTACGAAATTCGTTATACAGTCGTTCATTATAGGGAAGTTCCACTGTATCTTACTGAATTGCAAAGTGTGAGTAATCCACAATCCGCAGGTAAGAAAGATTGAGATTTGCAAAGAACCATCAAAAAGAAGAACTTACCAACTGTCACCACAAGATGCTGCTTTACCCACGGTCTCACATATGGCTATGTCTGTCAATGCATTTTTATGATTTTTAATTTGAAATAATTCTTGTCCTACTTCTTTGATATGAGTTGATATCGCAATAAAATAACCCGCACTAAAACCAATGAGGATGTACCCATCCCCATACCACTGATATGCATAATGTTTCCATAGTGTTGTTGAAAGGCTAACTCTATCGGATTTTCTGGATCGAGAAGATTGAATAGATAGAGTGTCTTCCTTCCCACAAGTATGCTTACCTGGAAAAACAGAAATCTTTATGAGCTGACCTTGGATGTTGTTGATTTATTTATATTTTTTTGAAAAAAAATGACGCAGGCTTAATTTCATCACATCATCACACGATATTACTAGATTGCCTACAAAACTTGCATTTCTTATTGCGGTAAAAATTGGGGTTTCAACCCAAAAATACTGCGATGGATGTACGTCATGATTGTAAGACTTATAATCACATATGGGGAAGTAGCCTAGTTTGCCAAGGCAAGTCAGGTAAGTACGAGGAAAAGGCTCGATAAAGTACAGAGGCTTGCCTGTGTGTGCATCACTGGAGCTACAGAACGTGCCCAACTAGGGCACTTGAGGTCATTACGGATATCACACCCCTACATCTAGTGATTGATAGGGTAGCCCATGAGGCTATCCTCAGAATATCTAAGGAAGGTACAGGTAATAAGAGAATAAAGAACCAGAGAGTCTGGTCCTCTCTAAGCAACTATATCTCATCTGTGAACCTCCCCAAGTGATGTAATGATCAAGAAAGTAAGCGCTGAGAAAAACTTCAGTACATTGCTAAGTAAAAGAGAGGAATGGGAACGGGAATATACCGACTATAACCTAAAAGAAAATATCGTAAAATGGTTATCAGATGGTTCCAAAACAGCTACAGGAGCTGGCGCTGGGATATACGGGCCAAGTACCAAGGGTGCACTGTCGCTAGGCTCCTGTATGAGCATCTGGAAATGTTAGCTATTGAAAGATGTCTAGATATAACCTAGAAAGAAACTATCAGAAGTTTGATATAGCCATACACTCAGATAGTCAAGCTGCTATTAAAGCACTGAACTCCTATGTCATCAACTCAAAGATGATCTGGGAGTGCCAGAACGAACTCAATGAGGTAGGCAAGAAAAATAAGGTTTTTAATCTGGGTTCCCGGCCACTCTGGAATCAAAGGAAACGAAGAGGCCAATACACTTGTCGAAAAGCGCGCACAAATGTCACTCATTGGCCCAGAACCCTTCTGTGGTATAGGTAAATGTACCTATAAGAAGGATTTTCTGGAGAAGAAGAAAGCCGAGAGGAAAAAACTGGCGGAATCTCCCAGGAATGGATCATTCCACCGAGAGCCTTAGGAACTTTGGGATGGGATTATCGGGCACTGACGAGTGTAGGTTCTGTAGACTGCTTTGCCATTGCGAGCCTAAGGAGAGATTGCCTTGGGCGAGAAACTTGTAAGAGTGAGGAACTAGCCTCGTTGAAGCCTTCACAGATATTAGATTTCATTAGATCTATGGAACTGGAAGGCGAGCTGTGAAGGGTGTGACCAGAACAGCTCTGTAAGGGGGCACTTAAACCCAGACTTTGAGGTCGCAGTGGACTGTAACCACTTTTTAAACTAAACTATTGTATACTAACTGACAAAGAAACTGCAACACCAATGTAGACATTTTTGTGACTTGGGGTTACATGGGTTTCACGGTTTCAAAAAATCGATTTTTTTTTTGTCTTATCAATTCTATAACATTTCTAGAATATTGTCCTAAATTTTCAAGTTGATCCGAGTAATAGTCTCGGAGATACAGCCTTGAGAAGGTGAGAATTTTTTCCCACTTTCATTGTCTCTTAAATTTTAAACGCGTTTTTCTCAAAACTATGTTTTCAAAGTCGGTTGTCAAAATTTCTCGCGAAAACTACTCAACCGATCTTAATGAAATTTACACAAGTAATCGAGATATCATTTACAAGGTATTGAACGAAGGATTTTCTTTTTTTTCAATTACAACTATTAAAAAAAAAAAAATGTCGAGAAATTTTCATCGAAATTTGCATTTTTTTGTGAAAACGTCTGCCAAAAATCCAATTTTCATTTTTATTTTTTTTCCTTCGTCCAATACCTAGTTTATTGTCTATACTAAAACACGTTTTTTTTAATTTTACTTTTGATGATCCTGAAAGAAGTTCTGCTGACAACGCGGAGGCACCTTTTCTCCGAGGGACTGCCGGAAATGGCGTCGTAATGGCCGACATTTTAATATTTTTTTTTTGAAAATTTCACAAAATCTTTATTAAATATGTATCTTTCAAATAATACAAAGTTTCATTAAAATATTTCATTTTTATATGCAAAAACAATTTTTGAAAAAAGGCCGTTTTTGCCTGAGGAAACCCATGTAACCCCTTAAATATTTAGTCGTTTTTGCAATTTTTTGAATTTTAAAACAAACCGGCTGTTATAGGAGGTTCAAAGTCTAGGTTTAGTTTAGTTAAAATGCCTGCCTAGATGAATTTGAAAGAGGTCGAATTATTGGTCTACAGGTGGCAAGTTTGTGATTTCGAGAAATCGCTTACCGTACAAAAAGAAATCCAACATCTGTTATGAGATATTGTGATTTGATAATGCCCAAAATCGAAGAATAGTAGGCAGTATATTTTCCACAACTACACATTTTTTATCTTTTTTAACACAAGCAGGACAATAACAAGTTTAACGATACATATGCTTCAAAATTTTCATTATTTATTTTGAGAAACAATCCTTGTTTTCCTATGAACCAATTTTAAACCAAAGATGATCCAAAACAATTTAGTGTGCTTTGAAATGGCAAACTCAAGTTAATCTTAAATGAACTTCTCAATTCCGAAACAGATGTGAGACGTAATTATACAGGGTGTCCCGGAAATGTGGGAAATCTCTCGGATTCAGATAGAACATAAAAAATGAAAATGACAAGTTCCAAAATTTTTTTTTCTAGCGGCCCGCCCTATGAAGATACGACCTCTGTGGTGTAATCCGTACCCTAAATAACCAATTATAAAAACAATCAATTAAGAAAGGGTATTACAACACCGGGGCACCAAGTAGTTATAGTCATCAAATTATGTAGGTTAGAAATAGGTGAATCTCCGATGTCGAAACTACCTTGTCATCAATAATGACGATAATCCAATATGTTTAATATTAGGAGACAGGTAGAGGAGATGAGCGGAGACAGTATTGTACGAGAGTTCGACTGAGAACATTAAAGGAAATACTTATAGTCTTGATGTGTTTTCTTTGGAACTAACCAGTTCCCCTCAGTTTACCCACACCTCCTTAATGACGCCACTGGAAATCCATTTTAGTGGAATAAGTTTCAAACTACTCGATATAATTTGATGACATTTGATATGATTAATAGTATTAAGGACCTCTTAAATCACCACACTCAAATTTTAATTAGCTTGTTCAGTTTACCAGAGGCGGACCAGCTCTTACATTTTAATGATTACATTTTAACACACTATATGATAAGGTGCTAAAAAAAAAAACAAATTTGGTCAGCTTGAACATCAAGCTAAAGAAAAGGTACTCTTGTTCAGTGTCGTAAAAATGAACCGTTTTTAAGAAAAAAATAATGAAAGAAGTAAGTAATTGAAATTTATTCCACTAAAATGAATTTCCAGTGGCGTCATTTAGGAGGTCGTATCTTCGTAGGGGGGGCCGCTAGAAAAAAAAATTATAGGAACTTGTCATATTATTTTTTATGTTCTATCTGATTCCGAGAGATTTTCCACATTTTCCGGGACACCCTGTGTAAACAGTTGGGGTAATATTGTCCTTAGGACACTGAAACAACAATGCATATCGTATCAGAGTGCTCAGTAATAAGTCGCAACAGATTTAATCCTGCCCAATATTAATTTTGTTGAAAAATGATTGATTCAAAAAGATATATATATAAAAGACATAGTGGAAAATAATGACTATTACAAATTTGTTAAAAACCTTAAAATGTATGTAAAAAATAACTAGGATATCATAAAAATTATGTGTTATATATAGAATTTAAAGTTTATTTTTGTAACAATTTATAAAGGCTCTGACACCAACATTTGTTGATTAAGAGTCAGGAATAAAGATTATTATTATTATTATTATTATTAAATCAGATATGTTGTCCATCTTATTAATTGGAGCTATTATTTATTCTGAATAAATGAAAGGTTTCGTGTCTACTCCCAAAAATTGGTTTAATCGAACTCTGTTACCATGTTTCGACCCTTACAAACTTAGGGTCATCTTCAGGCTTGTGGGACAGGAAACACACAGTCAAGATTTGACGTTTGTGTTGTTTTCCTGTCCCACAAGCCTGAAGATGACCCTAAGTTTGTAAGGGTCGAAACATGTAACAGAGTTCGATTAAACCAATTTTTGGAGTAGACACGAAACCTTTCATTTATTCAGAATAAAAGATAAATGATTTAATTTTGAAATCATTGATTTCTTTAATAATTAATAAAGAGCTTACAGTATTTTCTCCTGTTCCCATTCTGTCATCAACTTTCATTTCAGAAAATTGTACAGTAGAAGGTTCAGCCCTCAATGTAATAACTCTCAAAGTATCCCCTTCAATATTACTGATAGATATTGTTTTATCCTCTGAACCAAGAGCAAGTAAATTGTCACTATTCCACGCTCCACAAATAATTTTTTTCGTATGCTTTCCAATAACAGGTATCCGTCTAAAAAGGTACTTCTTAAATTTTCTATTGATATTGTTTGAAAATGTACCTACTTTGAGGAATTATGATCATAAATGGAAACATTTCCTTTTGCTGTACCTATAGCTAAAATTGGGATATTTTTTGCCCACAGTAAACAAGTTAGAGTGTCCTTAAATCCTACATCTATAGTGAGTTTCTTTTGCGTATTAGCGTCCCATATTATAACTTGAGGTGTTGGGGAGATTATGGCCAGTAAATCACCATCAGTGTCCCATTCAAAACCAGAACATAATCTGAAAAATATGCAGGTACATTTTTTAAATTAATCTCATAGGCAATTGTTGTCAGAGGTACATACCCAGGTAAACGAATTCGGTCTTTTATTTGACCATACCGATCAAATAAGTTTACCATATAGTCCATGCCAGTCGTTGCAAGATAATTTCCAGAGCCTTTTTGCCATGCTACATATATTTCACCTGTTCCGTGCGGTTGTTCCAAGCGGAACAGAAGCTGTTAACAATTTTTTTATCAATATTAACAATGATGAAAGAGGAGATTTCAGTGATGTAATTAGACAAAAGCATTGAATAAAGCTATTAAGAAATATATGTGGATTTATTTCATTTACCTTTTCCATATTTTCTACAAAATTTTAACTTTTATCGTCAATACAAACATCGCAACAATTCAAAACAACAAATGTAAACAAAGGGTAAATGTCAAAAGATTGTCAGTTGTGAATCATAAATAACTATTTTCGAAAATATGAAATATAATATTTCAGAATAAAATTTCGAAATTTCAATTATCTTATATATTGAAAAATATAATTTATTAATAATTAAAATGTTCAGATGAAAGTTCTTTTTACTTATGTTCTGTGGCATAACCTAAAAGGTTTTGTTGTGACAGAAATTTTCTTTTAAATTTGTAAATATAAATAAACATTTGTTTATTGAAAATCAAATAGACAAGATACTCAAGTATAGTCAGTAAAAATGGGCAGTAGTTATTATTTCGTTATTGTTGGTCAAAAGATACTCCTCTATTCGAAATGGAATTTACAAGCAGTAAAGATTCTAAGGTAGTATCTTTCAATTTACAAAGTGGGGTATTTCATTACTGTTTTTCAGAAGGAAGACCATAGGCATCTTAATCAGTTCATAGCTCATTCAGCTCTTGATTTAATTGATGAACATAAATGGAAAACGCACACTATGAACTTGAAGTCGGTAGATAAATTCAATCAATGGTTTGTTTCGGCTTTTGTTACTGCTAGCCTCATACGTTTTGTTATTGTTCATGATGTTAGAAATGATGATGGCATTAAAAATTTCTTCTCAGAAATTTACGAAACATACATAAAATATTCAATGAACCCATTTTATGAAGAGGATACGCCCATCAAATCTCTTGCTTTTGAGAAAAAGGCGCAGCTGTATGGAAAGAAATTTCTTATAAGCTAAATGGGTATTCCTTTCTTATTGATTCTTATGCTTAGTGTATAATTTGTTACCTTCTCATAATATTTTACAATATATTATTATACCTTATCATATGTTTATTAATGTTCTTTATTTTAATTAGAATACATATATTAATATTTTTTGTTGGTCCCGAGGTTTCTGCTGACTCTATAGTTTATAAAGGTCAAATAGACCGATACAAGAGTTTTTGATAGAAGTAACGTATTCTGAATTAAAATAATTCTTGATCGCTACAGGTGCCTTTACAACTTTATTCAATATTAGCCTCAGTATCAACTCTTTTCAAAAGCTTTCACAATTGAAATTTTTTCAAGAAGGATTTTTCTGCTATCCATCGGTTTAGGCATGTAAGATGGCGGCGGTCCGCCAAATGACAGCAACATTGCCAGGTACGACGATTATTCTAGAATTTGAAGAATCGATTGAAATCCCTTTCGATTTGTCATATCGAGGTTCCAGTATACAATTCGAATTAATTTTTACTGAGTCAATTCAAGGAAATAGCTTGCTTTAACATTTTGTTGAACAGAAATGTGATTATATATATTTTTTTGAATAGTTGCGTGAGTGTAGGTTTTCTTTGCTCATTCTTTTCTTCCTTAGCATAAGTATATTAGTATTCTGTGCTTAGCACTTCGAACTAAGCAAGTCCAAAAAAAATCAATTGAATTGAATTGTTTTTCTTTCAATATAGTGAATATATCCTGAACATTCTAATTGAAAAGATAACATTTATTAATTTCTTTATCACCTATGTGAAGAATAAAATATATAGTGCAATTTTACATTACCTATATTTCAAAATGTGGCTTGATTATATTTGAATTTAAAATTATTTGTAATCTGGTTGAAAAAAGAAAATTCCGAACTCTGGAAACCAAAAGGACGTTTAGCACTCTGGAAATCTCAAATCGCCGCCATCTTACATGCCTAAACCGATGGTTTACCGATTTTTCCACTCAAAACCCTGAGGATATTGAAATGTATTTCATATTCAAGTAGGTAGATTCATCAAAATATTGTAAAGATACAATTACCATCCTTATATTCCTTTAATCAAAATATATCACAATCATAGAAACTTATTCGTATTAACTCTTGACCTAGTAAACTAAGTTGTTTTAAAAACTGATTTGCATTATTTAAAGTTGAAGCACCATATGTTATCCTCTTCGTATTTCCAGCTGCAGTTTTTTGCTGAAATTAAGGTATCAAATTTAATGTTTGAACATAAACATTAACACAAAGGTTACATACTTTGGCATAGTCAACAAGATTCTGATATTCGATAATTGCCTCCTCCTATCATAAAAACAAAAGCATCCTGGAAAGGTGATCGGTTCTTGGGAACTTTGCAGATTTCAATTGTTTTGGATCTAAGTAAAGGTATTCTTCCAGTTCTTGGCTATTTTTGAATTCCATTAAATTGTCAACATTCTTGTAACAGTAGATTCTATAAAAAAAATGTATTAATATCATCCCTTAATATAAAGGGTTTCCAATAAGACGTGTTATTTAGATATTTAAACTGTTTGAGAGATCAAATAAAATAGGACGCACAATAATAACATCACCAAATCAGTCATACTACAAATATATAAGTAGGGTACATACATGTTTTTCACCACTAAATTTTTGACACCCTCCATAACAAAATTGAACCTTGTGAAACTAACTTTGAGAACATATTTACAGTCTTTGTACCTGCGCCTTCATATTGATTAGCACCCTGCCGTTAATTTAGTGAAACTCCTGAAAATGTGAAGAATTTAATAAAGTATTAAATCAAAATATCAAAGATGTATAAGCAATGAAAGCAGAGAACTTAGATCTGGCATATCGATTAGAATATCATTTGCACTTATACCGGAAACACATATACTTGTTAACTTCTATACCACTAACATGAATCCACTTTTCTATTACAAATTGAAGCAGCTATCACGTGGTACAATGGCCCTATGAATTCACTGCGCAGGCGCCAAAAATAACCTCGAACAGTTTAAATTATGACTTATGTCAAATGAAATTAACTGAAAATCATAACCTCGATTTTTCACTTCTTGTCAAATTCGAGTTTGCACATGCGCACATGATGATTGAAGAGGCTATCGAAATGGCAACAAGATAGATTCAAGTTTCATTTTACGTTAGCAGTATAGTGTTTTTATAGGTATATGTTTCTTTCCAAGTTTCTTTCGATTGCCTGAAAAAAGTGGAGGCTATTCGTGAGGAGATCGCGTTTTGTTTCCTTATTACAAGTGATACCTGGAAAGATATGCCAGATCTACTTGTGTGTATTAAACTACTCACTCTTCATTATTTTTATATACTTGAGGGCAGATAAATCACAAACCGCTCTCTATTAATGCATTCTCAAATTTGTTCATTTCTGTCTCAGGCAAGTGAGTCGCACAAATGTAATAAATAATAAACAGTCTCAATTTTATCATCGGATGTACCAGCTTCTGGGTCACAGATCAAATCCATCACTTGCTTATCTACCGCCAGAGTTTTGGACATAATTTCTCTTCAAGTTCGAAGAAGGTATCCAATTCCTTTGTTTTATCCAGTTCAAAATTGCTATAAATTCAATTTAAGAAGTTCATATTTACTATCAATACCTCAGATCAATAAAGAAACATAGATAGGCCCCAAGAGCGATATCAGTTGAATGACTTTGAGGATAAGATATGCAAAGCAAATGTTTGTTTTTGTTTTGAAATTTGAAACTGAGATAGTTATAGTTTACAGTTTTAAAAAGGGGTTACAGTTCCCTGCGACTTCAAGGTCTATTGTGCCCTCTTACAGAGCTCTTCTGACCACACCCTTCAGCTCGCCTTCCAATTCCAGAGATCTGATGAAATCTAATATCTGTGAAGGCTTCAACGTGGCTAGTTCCTCACTCTTACAAGTTTCTCGCCCAAGGAATTCTCTCCTTAGGCTCGCAATGCCTAAGCATTCCGTGACTAGGTGAATGGGGGTTTCTTCCTTCTCCCCACAGTACCTACACTCGTCAGTGTCCGATAATTCCATGATATAAGAAAACATGTATTCTTTATATCATGGAACCTACCTGCTAAAACCGTTACTTTGCTCCCCAGTGACGTCACTGCGCAGAGACGGACCAAAATAAGAATAAGGCGGCAGCGTCCTATAAAAGCCAGTGAGGAGGTGTAATCGTTTCTTACCAAGATCCAGATATCTTTTGGATCTTACTGTTTCAAAGTTCCGAAGGAACTTAGTGGAATGATCCATCCTGGGAGATTCCGTCAGAGTTTTCCATCTTGGCTTTCTCCTTCTCCAGGAGCTCCTTCTTATAGGTACATTTATCCATACCAAACAAGGGTTTTGGGCCAATGAGAGACATTCGTGGAGAATATAAACATAGCGATCTTTGCCTTAGGATTTTCCTCCAGCTTACTATAGCATAGCATAGTTAACTTAACAAAATCTTTGCCGAGTAGTTAGAACCATGACGTCATAGTTAACAATTCCAGGTTACCATTATCTCAGCATTGTGTATGGTAACACGAGAATGAGAGGTTATTTAAGTAGACAGAACTCGTATTTTGGATCGCAGATCAAATAGAACATTTTTTAATAAAAATGGAACAACTACGATGATGGTTAATAACATTGAATGTGTTATAAGAACGTTTCTATTCAACCTGAACAATAACTATTGAAAAATAAGTATTAATATGATGGAACTGGGTGATTTTTTATTTTTAACAACCAGTAACAACAGTTTATAATAACATAAACAATCCACGAAAGTTAATTGCTGAAAATGAAATGAAAGACACATATATTATGTCACTGATCTTACTACGTTACTACAAAGTTAACAATGACGTCATGAAGTCAACTAACCATTACAGGTGTAGTAAGCTCGAGGAAAAATCCCTCTTATTTTTGCCTCTGTTTACATCTGCTAGGGCCTATCTATGTTTTTTATTGACCCAAGATCAATACCCACATTACCTGTTGCCACTGATGTATGCATATCTATCAATCTTTTCTTTTCGAGAAGCTGTGGTAAGGAGTTCACAGCTGAAGTTATTTTTGCGGTGTTATCCGTTACAAGGGACAATGCGATATCGCTTTCATTATCTATACCATTGATGATTTAAGTTTCTTACCTCTTCCTCAGAAGATTTTGTATTGTTCAATTCTTCCTGAATTGCCTCTGCCACAGTTGGAAAGGGTGATCCTTTGTGTGCCATCCAAAAATTTATCGTTTAGAATCCAGTTCACATGATTTATTCTTGGCTCTTGCCCCTATGATGAATTGAGCATTATGTAATAGTCTGATTAAAACTGATGTTTGTTGAATGACTTAAAATCTACCAGAATTATAACTATAGTCGTTCAAGAAAGGTTGAGACGTCGGTTGGCCATGACAATTTGGCATATTCCACTGTGTATATTATAATTTTAGGTTATGTTGATTTTCCTGTCAGATTGATACGCAATGTTGTCAATATTGCATAGAGTTCTTTGATAACTCCATGCTCGTCGGACGAGGCCGGATACATTCGCAACGTTGACTTCATTTAACATATGACAGCAAATACTGCCAACTTCAGATAAATAACACAAACGCCTACTATGCGCTCAAACTTTCGTGAACGGACTATAGGTGATATTTCTTCGATAAAACAGAATTTGTGTCATGCTCGGCTAAATTTAATTTGGTTATTTGCAACCATAATTCAATATAATGATTGTTTTATTATTATAATATTAAATTATACATATAGTTTTTGATCAACTAGGTTATTAATGACGGTGACTAATGGTCAAGATAGTTCGAGCCATTAGTCACCAGATTAATAAATGAGTTGATTACAAGATTTTTTCCGTTCACCTCATTATGAATTGAGAATAAATTCTTATTTTGCACAAGACAGACATTTGGCATAATGAATGTTCAGTAGAGTTTTGCAGTAATAACAATAACAATTGCACATTAATAGCATAGTTTAGTTTAGTTCAAACAAGGGGTTTCAGTTCACTGCGACCTTGAGGTCTATTGTGACCCCCTTACAGAGCTATTCTGGCCACAACCTTCACAGCTCGCCTCCAGTTCCTGAGATCTACTGAAATCCAATATCTGTGAAGGCTTCACAGGGCTAGTTCCTCACTCTTACAAGTTACTCGGCCAAGGCATTCTATTCTTAGGCTCACGATGCCAAGGAATTCCGGGACTAGTGAATGGTTTTTTCTCCTCCCCACAGAACCTACAATTGTCAGTGTCCGATAATCCCTAATCAACAGGTTCTCCCTGGGCGACAGTGTCCTGTAAGAAAGCTAGTGAGGAGGTGTGATGCTTCTTACCAAGATCCAGATATCTTTTGGATCCCGCTGTCTCAAAGTTCCGAAGGAACTCAGTAGAATGATCCATCCCTGAGAAATTCCGCAGGATTTTTCCCTCTAGGCTCTCTCCTTTTCCAGAAACTCCTTCTTATAGGTACTTTTAAATATACCACAGAAGGCTTCTAGGCCCAATGGAGTGACATTAGGGCGCCCCTCTATGGCAAGTGTTTCCTTTGATTCCCTAGTGGCCGGAAACCCAGATTAAAAAGAACGTTATCTTTCTTGCTTACCTCATGAGTTTGTTCCGGCACTCCCAGATCATTTTAGAGTCGATGACTTAGGAGCTCAGTGCCTTAATAGCAGCTTGACTATCTGAGTGTATGGCTATATGGCACTTCTGATAGTTTCTTTCCAGATTTATATCTAGACATCTTTCAATAGCCAAGATTTCCGCTTGAAAGACGCTCATACCAGAAGCCAGGCGACAGTGCACTCTTGGTACTTGTTTGAGAATAATAATTGATGATATCGATATTGTACAAGCAAAAGCTGTAAGATCTGACTGGCAACAAATTCAGCGATAAGCCAACTGAGATATTGCCCATTTCATTGCAATTCGGAAACTCTTTTCTATTGCCACTACATTTGAAATGGCTCACTTCATTTTATGCCAAATGATAGTTTTTCAGTTAAATCAGAGACAATATTTTGAAACTAGAAGGAGAGAAAATTCAAATTCTGCTTTCAAACATCTCCCAGAGGCATATACTTATAACCTACTATACGCTAACATGGATCCACTTCTCTATTACAAATTGGAGCAGCGATCACGGGTACAATGGCCCTATGAATTCACTGCGCAGGCGCGCCAAAACATAACCTCGAACAGTTTAAAACATAAAAGTACCTCAAATTTCACATCTTGTCAAATTTCGAGTTTGCACATGCGCAGATGATTGAAAGGGCCATCAGAAATGGCAACTAGATTGCTTCAACTTTTATTTCACGTTAGCAGTATAGAGTTTTATAGGTATATGGTAAACTACACACATTATATTGCAGTATAATTTTTCTGAGTTATCTTTATTTTTGTAAATTTTTTTGAGAATAAATAATTGATGATTCGATATTATACAAGAAAAACTGTGAGATCTGACTGGCAACAAATTCATTCACCATTTTATTTGCGATTTGGAAACTCTATTCTATTGCCACTACATTTGATATTGCTCACTTCGTTTTATGTCAAATGATAAATTTTTAGATTAAATCAGAGACAATGTTTTGAAACTAAAGAAGTTCTGCTTTCAAACATCTCACTAAGGGTGAATGTGCGAAAATATTATCTAAAAATCTACTGGGTTTTTGTAACCACTACCTTCACTTATTAGAGATAATTAGTATTATTGTCTTACCTCCAGATGGTGTGCTCTCTTCTAACACAACCCTATTCAAAGACATTGATAATAAATCATGTGCAAGAGCTGGTAAGTCCCAA
Organism: Propylea japonica; assembly: GCA_013421045.1. NCBI lineage: Eukaryota > Metazoa > Arthropoda > Insecta > Coleoptera > Coccinellidae > Propylea > Propylea japonica. Next base: position 44,878 of record JACDNR010000535.1, read on the forward strand.
GTATGATGTAATGGAGTTGCCATATCTATATTCCTCTAAAAATAATCAACAGTGGCCTCTGAAATTGAAGTTTCCTGCTTGAGTGTCAGTATGAAAAAGATCATTTCTAACACCAAACAAATTTTCTCTCCATTTTTGGTTCAACTTTTGGGAAACTTGTTCGGCCAGCGTTACCCTTTGACTTCTTATAATGGAACACTACCTTGAAGATTCAATTATAATAATTAACGAAAAATATAAATATGTACTTAACAGATGTATAAAAAATGTCTCACCTAAAGTAAACAAATATGAAAAAGAGGCTGTCTCGACTATACTGTCTATTATATTTTCCATTTCTGTATCTATTATATCTCCTTTGTTGATGGCTTGAATGATATGGTAATTAGTTTCAAATTGTCTGCCATGAGTTATTAAACTTACCATAATATGATAAATGATCACTTTTCTGATGTCTCAGAATACACATATCGTCTTCTAGAGATATGAAGTTTAAATACTGATCATATACCTGAAATATCAGATTTATAGGTTTAATAATGTTAATGTGATTGTCTAAAATCAACCTTTTGAATGTTTGCAACACTATTTGAAGCTATTGCAGCTGAAGCTAAATCTTCCAACTTTTGTCGGAAATGGTGTGAAATGTTGAAATGAATTGAGGTGATATATGTCATATACTCCTTTTTGGAAATCCTGACCTATTCTGGTTAAATTTTCATCTGTCGGGGCACAAAAATAAATCGCAGGTACTTCTGGTATGGGATCTCTATCCGAGTGTAATTGTCTGCGAATAGTTTTATTAGATTAAAGGTTTGCTCATAGTTATATTACTACACACAAAGTGTAACACCTAATTCTCTCAATTCTTTTACTGATATCAAAGGTGAAATAATATCTTGGCCAGTTTTATCATAAATTAATATTTCCATACAGGCTCCGAAGGAGTTAATTTCATTTGGGGTTGATTGAAATTTAACATCTGTTTATAGCAGCTACAACATAGATGAATTATTTTAAATGGAAAATTCAATCTAGATCACTGCATACCTATTTGTTTTTGGCGAATTGATCCCATTTTTATAATTGGGTGCAATTTTCAAGTCACCTTATTCAGAATTTTATAATATTTTGAAGCTACGTGTATGTTTTGAAACTTGACTTGTCATTTTTCAGACAGACAACTACAGAAATCGAAATGTTCCAGGATTTGTTTGTTTTACATGTAATTAAAGGAAAAATAGCCGCAATTTTGAATGAAAAATTATTTTGAAAATTCAAGAAACTTTTGAATGAGTTTCTGGCATTGTCTTGAGTCATATTCACACAACACAGATCAAATAAAAGGGAATTTACGAAGCTATTGGCGTCATTGATTTTGTGATTTGTCAAAAGTAAAAGTTTTCCACCTAACCATAACCTGACGTGTACGTCAGTCAGCTGCTAATCTTGTAATTACAGTAATATTCGTTAATTCAATCAAAAATTAATTGCTTTCTTTAGTTTTTTATAAATAGTGTATGTGTAATCACTTTGAACAGTCCTCAAGTTCATTAAAAATAATCAATCTAGATTATACAATAGGAAAATAGAACCTCAAACATATGTCCCAAAATTGCAGTTGGAACTAAAAGAATAAGGCTTGGGAGATTTATAATGCAATGCTACCTAGAAGGGGCGTATTGCTCAGAAACCGAGCCTTTGATTACAGGGGGTGCTGCACCTTGGAGTCAACAAAGCAGTTCTACTCTGTCGGGTGGATACCCTAATAATGTAACAGAAGATTTTTTATTAGAAGATTCCATTGAAGCAGAACAGTAATGGCTGCGAGAGATCGTACTGGAGAATTTGTGAATACCGTCCAAACTTTGCAAGGACGTAACATAGTACGGGCAGTATCAGCTCAAGATCCAAAGAAATCGAGGGCTATCCAAAGTCTTCGGAGTTTATGTTGGTAGCAAAAAATGTAGGAAGAAATATAACTAGCACTTATGCGAAATTGGAGAAGCTTACATTGTGTGAGTGTTCCTGAATTCAATATTTATGATGACATTTCTCAATTTTTTTTTTAATTGCAGTGGCTAAAAGGAAGTCCTTATTTGACGACAAATCCTCCAGAGATACAAGAACTAACGTATATGATTAAGGGGGATTTAAATAGTTTGAATCAGCAAATAGCTCAACTACAAGAAGTTTCAAGGAGACAAAAACATCAATCTAATGGAAAACATTTACAATCCCATTCCAGTAATGTTGTTTTGGCTCTGCAGTCAAAACTGGCTAGTATGTCAACACATTTCAAACAAATTCTGGAAGTTAGAACGGAAAATTTAAAACACCAAAAAAAGTAGACGGGAACAGTTTTCACAAGGAGGTTTGCCACCTCCGTCTAGTGGACCCACACAAGGTAAAAACTTTTTCATCATGTTACTCTATAGGTGTTTATTTATTTCAACTCAAATATCTTTTAAATATCTAAGACGTCCGATGCCCATTTGCCTGTGCCTTTTATTATTCTTGCATTCTTTTAGTTTGCTTAAGTCTTACATTGTTGTGTTCCAGTCCTATTTCTAAGACTCCTATTGGGTTTTTCAACATTTCAACATTTTTATGATATCGAGGAGTTAGCCCGATGCCTCAACCTCCAACCTGGAGGACCAGCGTTTGATTTCAGAGTATCGTTCTCTTAGTAAATTGCTTTCTCTACAGCTAATGAACTTTACCTGCCCAGCCGTGGGTCTTCTAACTATAGTCTGTTCACGAAAAGCCGTCAGTTGGCCATGGAAATTTGGCATATTCCACTGTGTATATTAAAATTTTAGGTTATGTTGTTTATTTTCTTGTCAGATTGATACGCAATGTTGTCAATATAACATAGAGTTCTGTGATAACTCGGAAGCTCGTAGGACGAGGCCGGGTACATTCGGCAACGTTGACCTAATTTTACGTTATGACAGCAAATACTGCCAACTTCAGATAAATAAACAAACGCCTACAAACTTTCGTGAACGGACTTACATATAATTATTCCTCACACAAAAATCGCATAATACATCAATATTGTATAACATTTGTGTATAGGATCGAAAGGAATATTTTTATGTGATATTTGTAAATCTAAACTTGTAATACCACATTATTTGGATATTGGTAAATTATCAAGAATATCGACTTGGATTTTGACATCTGATAACAGTAAAATAAACAACAAACGGCACAATTTAATATTCGTTTTTGGGATTTTTAGGCAGTTAATTCTGTTATCATTAACTGCTTGTCAGTATAGGTGTACAAGGCGGCCAGAATTGGTGATCCCTGAGCCGTCAACAGCATTGCTCTATCTTCTTTAGTTTTTTAGTTATAGTCGCTAAAAAAGTTGTTTGTAGGCAGGAAATATTGCGATATATAAAACGTGGTACAACATGTACCGCCCAACATTGCAAATAGTTTTTGAAAATTTCGAATTGATCAGAAGTTTCATTTCGGCAATATTGAGAAAATAGTGACCACAGCATTCGATTCCAAATGTACCCTAATAATTTCAAAGCCTTAACTTCTTATGATCTAGAGTTATTGTGTTTGTGGCCAGACGAATCACTTTTGACCTTATATTACTTCATCATGAGTCAACTGAATTGTTTAAGACCACTTCCGTTTTATGAAAATTAAAAGATTGCAGACATTCGGGCAAAACTATAGCAGGCTCTTTCCCTAGAAAGAAATGGGCAAAAGCATCATACAAAAATAAAAAACGTAATTTTGCCATAGCTGTAATTGCCGGAATCTCCTAAGCAACTATTAACTGCCACCAAATCAGTAAAATAATTCAGTTTATGAACGTCAAATCGAAATGAACAACTCATCGAGAAACTAAACACTAACAGACAATGTTGCCAAACTGAGACAATTGTCTGTAACAGACGCAAGCCGTTAGTATGACCAATTATCCCAATATGGAATAAACATATGTAACGAGTTCGCAGCGCCGGAATGTTATTCGCGTGCATAAACAGATTCTACTTGGCTGCATTACAAATGCGTGAGGGCATCTCTAGGTTACTTTTTCCCCTGAGCAATCAATAATAAACACAGTTTGATCGTAGTTGTAACACAATTGAATGGCTCTTGATTTGTATGTATTTTCAGGCCAAAAAGCCCAATTTTATTCAGAGTCTCTATAGGTGAATGTCAGTCATACGTACTTTTCGGTCTGAAAAAATATGCAAGTCTAGACTTTTTCTATAAACAGTGACATCAAACTGTAGGCTTCATTGCTTTTTTGGTTTTTTGTTTAGATTAAGGAAATATCAGATTGTTTTTCAGTATTGACCGAAATCTTTCCTAGAGCCAAACACAAAATTTTAAAGTAGATAAATCTTAGCTATTGAAAGATGTCTAGATATAATCTAAAAAAGAAACTATCAGAAGTGCGATATAGCCATACACTCAGATAGTCAAGCTCCTTTTCAAAGCACTGAGCTCCTACGTCATCGACTCAAAAATGATCTGGGGTGCCGGAACAAACTCAATGAGGTAGGCAGGTAGGAAAAAATCAGGTCCTTTAAATCTGGGTTCCGGCCACTCGGGACTTTAAAGGAAACGAAGAGAGCCATACACTTGCCAAAGAGGACGCACGAATGTCACTCATTGACCCAGAACCCTTCTGTGGTATATGTAAATGTACCTATGAGAAGGAGAAAGCCGAGGGGAAAAACTCTGGCGGAATCTCCCAGGGATGGATCACTCCACTAAGTTCCTTCCAAAAGATATCTGGATCTTGGTAAAAAGCAATTACACCTCCTCACTGGCTTCTTACAGGACACTGTCGCCTCAGGAAGCACCTGTTGAGGATGGGATTATCAGACACTTATAAGTGTTGTTCTGTGGGTGGAGGAAGTTACCCCATTAACCTAGTCACGGAATGCTTTGGCATTGCGAGCCTATGGGGAGAATGTCTTAGCGAAAAACTTGTAAGAGTGAGGCACTAGCCTCGTTGAAGCCTTGACAGATATTGGATCTCTGGAACTGGAAGGCGAGCTGTGAAGAGTGTGGACAGAACATCTCTGTAAGGGGGCACAATAGAGCTTGAGGTCGCAGTGAACTGTAACCATTTTTTAAACTAAAAAAAACTAACTAAACTAGAAGTAGATATCTTGATCAATAATTACAATAAAAAGTTTATCTATTTTACAGGTAGCTTATTACTACAAGAGGAAGATCAATCAGTATAAACTTGGAGAACACAGCTCTTGTACCACAACAAAGATCACCAGTTACAAGCTGCTCTGATGTACGTATGAAACTGATAACTATTTACAGAACAGAGCGGAAACTATGCAATACATCGAGTCTACTATAGTTGAAATAGGAGGAATTTTTCAACAGTTAGCACATATGGTGAAAGAACAAAGGAAAACAGTTGAAAGAATCGATACAAATGTAGCGGATGCTGAAATGAATATCGAAGCAGCACATGCTCAGATAGTTAGATATTTCCATTCTGTAAGCTCTAATCGGTGGTTGATGATTAAAATATTCGGAGTACTCATCATGTTCTTCATTATCTTTATTGTATTTTTAAGCCTGATGTGGTGATCATAGTTTTAAATATACTATTAAATTGTAAATAATTTTATACAAATATTCACTTTGAAAGGTTAAATAAAATAATTTATATAAGTTATCATTGGTCAGCAGATTTTATTCAGAGAATAAATAATTTTCTGATATGTGCATTTTAATGAATGATGTATGCATTTTACTGATATATGGGTGGGCCCGCCTATTTCGGTAGATGTCACGTTTAAATCTGTCATTTTTGACATTTGACAAGTAGTAACTACGTAATTAATAAAATGGAACGATACGCGTTCAAGAACGCATTAAAATTCACTATAAAAATGGCGAAGATTTGCCAGAGACGGTTCGTAAAAACTAAACATTTTTGGGTCGCCTTGAAGCCCTGTCGGACCGCAATAAAGAAATTGATGGAAAAATTTCGAGCTGTGGGACAAGTTAGTGATGTGGAAGAATAAACCCGTGCAAGTCGCTCAATAACAGCCGAGAATATGTCTGCTGTAGCCGCAAGTGTTGAAGAAAAACCCAGGTTTGTCCCATTTCTCGTTATTTTTTGGAGTTAGAGAGGATTAATGATTTTTATGGCCGAAATTGGATAGTATTGATCTGGTCAACGTTTACTTCAACAAGACGCTACGTGTCCACACGAGCAACGAAACCATTAATCTTTGCGGGAAAAGTTTCCGGACCGTGTTATCTCTCGAAGAGGTGATCCCAATTGGCCACCTTGCGACTTCTTCTTTTGGGGGGCCACGTGAAAGAGAAGGTCTACGCCAATGGCCCATTCAAGGCCTCAAAGATGAATTCATGATTCTATCGGGGACATAGGGCAGCCACTTTGCGATTTGGTTATGAAAATTTCATTAAAAGGATATGGTCCTGTAAGCGTGGTCGTAGTGTCATTTGGCTGAGGTTATTTCCATTATTGACGGCATAGCTTCTTCTTTATAATGAAATAAACATCATTTATATTGAAAAATGGCTTTTTTTCTTCTGAATATCAAATAATACCCCTTATTGAAATCCCTTTACATAAAGCGATTTCGATGATGTTGGTTCTTGGTTGGTTCATGAATTGGTCCGTCATTTGTTGACCACCGCTTTCGATTGATATTGGTTTTTGTATGGTTCATGAATTGATGACGTAATAAATCAGCTGTTTCAGGGTTGGTTAACCGAAACTCGAACCGTGCTCTGCAGCACGGTTCGATCTCTGGTTCAAGTTTCTATCTCTTTTTATTCTACAATCTTCCGCCAATCGGCCATAACTTATTTGTTATTGTTACTTCAAAATGTTTCTATTATTTGTTTAAGATTAAAATAAATTAGAGTTTTGGAAATTGTTGGGTGTTCGCCTTCTATCTCTGAAT
>JACDNR010000536.1:0-38628 GCA_013421045.1 Propylea japonica
CAAAACCAATTTTGTACTATTTAATGAACTTTATCGTCTTTCTCCAATAGAAAAGTTTTCCGATCTTATAGATAGAAGATATGTGACTCCCCTTATAAGGTGGCCCATATGGTTTTGAGTTTCCCACTAAAATATAAACCTATACTTAAAAGCTAACTGGGCTATTTTTAGCTAACCCCCACCATGTTGCAGTGATGTAGAAAGAGACGAACAAAATGTTAGGGAAATTCAACAGAACAGGATACCGTTGTATGTAATACTTTTCTATTTTCATTTGTTGGTGCTGAAACGTTATATCGTTTATTCCGCTATAAGGTAAAAAATTAACTATTAATTTCGGACCATTTTTATGGTATGTTAAATATCAAAACATACTAATATACAGCCGTGTATATTAAAAGAAAGAAAGAAAGATTCATGGAGTGGATTCCTCAGATCATTCAATGAAAAAGGTTTCCATAAATTCAGGGAAATGCATTGTTTTAAGAATACAGGGTGTTGAAGTTTTAGTTTAAAACTGACTTAAGAAGTGATACGTCGATGAGATATGTTAAACCAACAATTATTTTTGAATTCTTCAATTTCGTTCAATTTGTGACAAAAAATCTCACCTGCCTTTTTTCAAAGGGGGGCCGTTTTTATGTAAAAAAAATTAAGAAAAGCCCTGAGCAGGAGCTTTTGCGCACTCGTTCATTGGTAGAGCAATAACACTATTACCTCAAAGTTTTAAATGGGGCTTGAGATTGATACCAAATATCTAAATGCAGAATCTCAGCACAATCGGAATTATATTCTGGAAATTATTCATAAAAAGAAATAAGTAAAAAATAAATAATTAAAAAAAATCGGATTCTATGATTCTGATGATGTGATAATCTTGAAATTTTGCATGAACGTTCAGTGTATCAGTCTTCATTCACAAAAAAAATTCCACTTGAATCGGATTTCTTGTTATGGAAATATGAAGATTCTTATTTTCAATATTCCAATTGAATTTTTTTCGGTTCTGTCAACACCATGGCCACAAAAGTTTGAATGAACATTCAGTATAGCAATCTTCATTCACAAAATGAATTCCACTTGTGAATTCAAGGGCATAGCCAGGGGAGGGGATTTTGGGGGTTTTAAACCCCCCGCCCGAAATGTTTCAAATTTTCTTAAAAACAATAAATATTTGCTACAGGAAGCGATCCTTACAATTCCATGAAAAGGCATTTGTCAAAACGATATAGCTCTCGTTTAAGCAGAACAAACGCTCACAAAGGTAAATGAAGGTCCGGAAATGCATTTTTTTTCAAGATACAGGACGTTGAAGTTTTAATTAGAATATGGGAACTTTTTTCATGGAATGATCTGAATAATCACCTCTTTCGCATCAATTCAGAAACACCCTGTATACTTTCATTCGAATTTACTTATCAACTGATTATAGGTTAATGAAACAGAATATCCCCATAGTTTATGGATATATTTAATGTCACAATTTGTATTTTCAGCTGGGAAACTTCATTTTGAAGCATTCTCATTTTGAGCATGTCTCACGGTTTTCTCATGTGACAGCATTAAGGGTTATATAGTCCGTTCACGAAAGTTTGAGCGCATAGTAGGCGTTTGTCACAATTTGTATTTTCAGCTGGGAAACTTCATTTTGAAGCATTCTCATTTTGAGCATTTCTCACGGTTTTCTCATGTGACAGCATTAAGGGTTATATAGTCCGTTCACGAAAGTTTGAGCGCATAGTAGGCGTTTGTTTATTTATCTGAAGTTGGCAGTATTAGCTGTCATAACGCAAAATAAAGTCAACGTTGCCGAATGTACCCGGCCTCGTCCGACGAGCTTGCGAGTTATCAGAGAACTAAAATTTTGATATACACAGTGGAATATGCCAAATTGTCATGGCCAACCGACGGCTCAAACTTTCGTGAACGGCCTATCCGTATCCAATTATTTACTTAAAATTTCAAGAAATTAATTTTTAAGATTTCTATATTTACTCGTAAACTGTCGCCGCATGATGACGTACGAACAAGCATTAGTTTATTTCGATATTTCAATATTTTTTTCGAAGATCTCATTACGAAAAAAGAAACTGATAATACCCATAGGAGGAAATTGAAATTTTCTCTGGGAGTGCGCCCCTATATGAGGTCAAACAGATAAGGGAGGTATGAAAGGTTTTTTGTTTTCTCATATTTTCTGGGGGGGACACTGCGGGCTTCTGAGGGGGGGGCTCGGCTCCCCTGGACCTCCTCCATTTCCGCCTATGATAATCACTGATTTTCTGTGCGTCCATTACTTCTAAAATGTTTTTTTCGTGGAAATCACTGAGAATGACCATGAGAGAATGGAAAAAATATTCTTACTCTTTCTAGAAAAAAGTTTGTTGCATTTTTAACACGCATCTTACACAGTATGCGTCGAAAAATGTTCAGTAGGAACAGCCCCAAAACAAACAAAAACTCGTCAGCTTCAAACTACTTTTATTTCGTGTATATTTTGTGTCCATAACAAGAAAATATGAAAAACACCAAATAACAAATTTAAAATAAAAAAATCATAACAGCAAAATAAAATGAGCAAATATGTTAGCATTTTAAGTACAACACAAAGCTTTTTGACAACTTAAAACTAAATAAAAAGTACGATAATTATTTTAAGTGAATATAAAGAGAGATTTAAAAGCATTTCCTTGAAGCTTTCTAACAAAAGCTTTCATTTAATGAAAATATATATCATTATTCTATCGATAAGAACAAAAATAACAAATGGTCCATGAAAATATTCTACTAAGCTATATTATTAAGTTCATTCTATTGTGGGATTCCCCCATCCTATTAAAACAATGAAAATAATTCATTAAAACATAACATTTCATACGGTGTTATACAGGGTGTCTCATTAAAAAAGGCCACCCTCAATAACTCAGCACTGAATCAGAATTCTGATGTTGAGTTATGAGGGTGTATACTTTGAATAGGAAGGGAGATAGTGGCTCGAGTATTGTTCTAAACTGAAAATTACAGAATCTATAAAAATTCTGTTTTTCCTAACTACATGTGAAACTTGGAATACTGAAGACCATAGTTCATTTTTTACCACTTCAACTTTCTTTAAAGATTCATCTGAAATACAGAATTACGAAAATTCAACAGAGTAATCTGAAATGATATCTTTTGAAGATGAAATTGCAATTTCCTAATTACGCATTCCTATATTATTATACAGGGTGATAATAATAATAAAAGAAACTAAAGATGAGAATGTGATGAATTTCTGAATCATTACTGATTTTGTATTTTAAGATTAAAAACAGTCAGAAAATGAAAAATTGTACGATATTTTTCTGAGATTACTGGGGACATCGATAAAAATCACTGGTTACGTCAACCAGAACAAAACAAAACAAAAATATTATCAGTAATAATTCTATAAACATGGAAATGTGAAATTTCGAATATGATGTTAAGATAAAAATTCAATTCAGAAAGAAATAAAATGTATATTAATGAGTACGTTAATAAAATAATAATTGAAACTATCTGATGAATCGATATGGAAATGTATTATTGCAAAAACATGATATATATCTCAGTATTTATATATCAACAATTGCAACTTTGTACTGCGTAAATGGAACATCTATAATAATCAATCTAAAGTTCAACATTTTGAAAATGTATATCAATCTTATATCTACGATCTACCCTATGTTAAGTATAGGACAATTGTTGAGAACACGGAGCACACATGTGGCATCTATAATTTTGAAGAAAAATATGCTGCCCACTGAATATTGGCCCTAGATCACCAATTGGTTGTTGATCATCTTACTTTTTCAGAAAAATTTTCAAATTTCTACCACTTAACCTCACTTATTTCGCTCTGTTTTGTTGAAGTATATTAATAACAAATCCGAAAAAGAATAAAGACAGCACTTCCCTTTCACCAATTGGCCAATATACAGTGTGTTTGGTCATGACGATAATTTAAGGTCATCAAATATACCTAATAATATCGACAAAAACACCCGAACTTGGAAGTTTACCGCCTTAGTTTTGGAGTAGCCCCCCTTTTTTATTTTCGTTGACCCTTCCAAATAATATCGATTTCGTTGGACATAAAGGTCCTACAGATGTGAAAAAATGTTTTTTGAAAGACGATACTACCACCTTTCATTGAAGTATAACAATATAAAAACATTTAACTTGAAAACGCCATAAAAAATTCTTTCTTTAAAAAGTTTTAGTAAAAATGTGTACTGATTTTTTTTAGTAAATCAGCAATAGTACAAGAACTAGCATTTTGAAGTATAATTTTTTTTCAATGATTTTACACGCGAGAATATTAGCTACAAAACAACACTAACATCATTTCTGTGAGTTGCATAATTTCAGAGTTATTGCTGTTCGAACATGATCACTACGCGAGCAAAAGACACAAGACAGGTCGTCATGAAGGCCACTGCCTGTCTACTGAGCAGAGGCGGCTATTTTGAGCAATTTTCATGATTAATTTGTTTGTTTGATCATTGAGAATTATCGAAAGTATAGTAGTGAGGTTTTTTTTCATGTGGGTCATGTTGAACAGCCATTTCTTTTCAAATATGTAACTTACAGAAATTATGTTGGTATCATTTTGTAGCTAAAATCCTTGCGTGTTAGATCATTGAGAAAAAATTATACTTCAATGTGCTAGTTTTTGTACTATTCCGAATTTACTTAGAAAATCAGTACTTTTTTTACTAAAATTTTGTTAAATAATTTTTCTATAACATTTTTAAGTTATTTGTTTTCATATTGTTCCACTTTAATGAAAGGCGGTAGTATCATCTTCCAAAAAACATTTTTTTCACATCCATATCGATATTATTAGGAAGGGTTAACTAAAATAAAAAAGTAAATTTAAAAAGGGAGCTTCTCCAAAACTGAGGGGGTAAACTCCAAAATATGGGTGTTTTTGTCGATAAAATTAGGTATATTTGATGCCCTTAAACTATCGCTAAGTAATGCCCAAACACACTGTATAAGAGTTTTCGTATTGTTTACTTTTTGCGTTAATTTCAGTGGTCGAATTTTGGGATTTATTTTTGAAAAAACTAGAAGGAAAAATATTTTTTCAACAACGGATTCGTCATCTAGGACCAATATTTAGACAGTATCATATTTTTTCCCGTAAAATAATATATGCTATATGTGTGCGCCGTGTTCTTAACAATTACCAAGTATAGTAGCATTAGCACCCATCAAATCAATTTCTGCATTTCGTATCGAAAAAGTATTCAAGCAGAATTCGTGTTACTCTTCGGAAAAAATAAAACCGACACACATTTCTTGACGATGATATTTTTTGAAATTCATTCTATGCTTCTTCGAACGAAGATCAAATAGAATATTGAATATTTTTCTATATTCAACAGAAGATTTAAACGAAGCAAGGATTCATCCATCCGAAGGAAACCACATTACTGAAATTTCACACGAAGAAAAACCTACTTTTCTTGGAAAATCCTAGAAATTTTCGACGCTATATACAGAAATATCTCTTTAACAATGTTCAATCCAAATCCTCATTCTTTCTCTCTCACACAAAATCTCATATACAAAAACATGCAGAGTGGGTAAGATATGACCTTGACTTTCCAAGGTCAAAACATTTGTTATGACTTGTTTGACAGAAGTGACATTTCTTCTTCTTCCCTTGCAACTCGTTGTGCAAATCTGTGCTGCTCAACCTGCCGTTTATGTCTTTCTGTGGACTTGTATTACTGAAAATCGACGCGTTTCTAGAGTTGGGGACTTTAGAATTCCCGTTTTCCGCCTCGCCCTGGGCTTGAATCACGTTCTTCGATATTTTTCTTGGGGTGACAACGCCTGTGCTGCCATCTTCTTCAAGCGAATGCAAAAGCTGAAAACAATTCGGTTGTTTAGAGGTTAGGTTTTTGATATAGGTACCGGGTTTTTCACTATAATTTGACCCCCCTTTAACTTTGTTACTAAAGGAGATACAAAAAATGTTTCGTATAAAAGTTTCACGAAATCAACTGAGGTTTTCTGATATGAGTCTAGAAACTGAAATATATACAGGGTGGCCAACATATTGATGGCAACTTCATTTTTTCAAATGGAACACCTGTATATTTTTCCATGTTTGGCTAGCTCTTTTTCCCCCGATTTCGAATATTTAACATTATTCTGAGAACCACAGAGTTTCAAATGTCAATAACCATCTGGCATAGCGTTTTGGAAGTTCGTGAATATTTAAGTGGAAAATTTGATCTTTGGATTGGTAATGGCGCACCCATTTTATGGCCACCAAATAGTGCCGATTCAAATTTACTTCAGCAATAATGACAATCAATGAAAGCGGAGAATAATATTAATTATCATTTTTCATTGGTTAAGTAATGGTTAAGTATTCATTCTAAAATAATACTCTTAAGTAGATTGTTTGGATATAAAGAATTTCGTAGGTATTTTTCCTAATTTTTTCATTCAGTGTCATCGTTTCAAAACTTTGAAACTCTGAAAATTGAAGATACACATCCACATACGCATTTATATTCGAGATCAAGAGGAAATAGCCTTTCAAAAAAAGAAAGAATATACAGGATAAGGTGTCCCATTTGAAAAAAAATAGTTGGATTCAATGTTGTTCAGCCTATATATCTTCCCATTGACATTATTAAAAATGAGCATTTTCAGTAAACGCACTCTGCCACTTGTAAAATGATTACAGATCTTGGGAGGTGGTTCTCAAAATTTGAAACTATGTGGTTCTCAGAATAAAGGAGATAGACCAACATATGTTACATATTCGAAATCAGGGAAACAAGAGTTAGCCAAACATGGAAAAATATACAGGGTGTTCCATTTAAAAAAATGAAGTTGCCATCAATATGTTGGCCACCCTGTATATATTCCAGTTTCTGGATTATTACCAAAAAACATCAGTGGATTTCGTGAAACTTTTATATGAAACATTTTTTTGTATCTCCTTTAGTAACAAAGTTAAAGGGGGAGTCAAATTATAGTGAAAAACCCGGTACATTCAATGAACTCAAAACAGCTGGAATGGCCCCGGCTCAGTGTTACCAGATGAAGGAATCGAAATTATGGCACAGGGTTGCCAAAATTATCCGATTTTCAGGAGAATTATGTTACAAGAATTTGTGATTCTTGTTTTTGTTTTTATGGTAATGGAAATTCAACCATTTCTCCGTAATAAATAGATAGAAATACTGAATGTAATACAATATTTTTTCAATTTTGGCATAGCAACAATAAACTGCCACCAAATCAGTAAAATAATTCAGTTTATGACCGTCAAATCGAAATGAAAATGTAAAGACATCGCATCCAGAAACTAAACACTACCAGACGATGTTGCGAAACTGACAGAATTGTCTATAGTAGACTCTAGCTGTAAGTGAAGGGTTTTCTAATAATAGGTATTTTGAATAACCCGCTATTTCGGTAGATGTCACGTTTGAAGCTGACATTTTTTGACGTGTGGCAAGTAGAAACTATGTCATTAATAAAAATGGAACGATACGCGCTTCAAGAACGCATTGAAATGATTAAATTCACTATAAAAATGGTGAAAATTTGGCAGAGACGGTTCGTAAAACTTGAACATTTTTGGGTCGTCGTGAAGCACCTTGTGGAAAAATTCGAGCTGTTGGACAAGTACGTGATGTGAAGAATAAAACCCGTGCACGTCGTTCAAGAACAGCCGATAATATTGCTACTGTAGCCGAAAGTGTTGAAGAAAACCCAGGTTTGTCCATTCCTCGTCATTCTTTGGAATCAGACATTCCACAAACGCCATTACACCGTATTATGATTAAAGAATTGGGTCTTAAGTCTTATAAAGTTCAGTTAACACAAGAACTCAAGCTGGCAGCTCATCAAACACGTGTCTTTGCTGATTGGGTCGTTGAAATGAATGAAATGATCCGGACCGTGTTATCTCTCGAAGAGGTGATCACAATTGGCCATCGAGATCTTGTGATTCAACACCTTGCGACTTCTTTCTTTGGAGCCACGTGAAAGAGAAGGTCTACGTCAATAGCCCAGCGTCGATTCAAGATCTCAAAGATGGAATTTGTGAGGCTATCGAGGACATAGGGCAGCCATTTTGCGATTTGGTTATGGAAAATTTCATTAAAATGGTCCTGTAAGCGTGGTCGTGGTGGTCATTTGCCTGATTTTATTTTCCACTCTTGAATATCAAAATGATACCTCTTTTATTGGAAAACCCTTTTCATAGTAGGGAACCCTTAGACCACTTATCGCAAAACGGAATAAATATACGGCACAAGTTCGCAACGCCGAATGTTGTTCGCATTCATAAACATATCAACAAATGCGTGAAGGCTTCTTTAGGTTCACTTTTTACTCTGAAGCCAGGGCCGTTCCAGGTAGTTTAGAGTTCATTTTTGTTGCACATTCATGTTCAAACAAAATGAGAATTCACAAGGGCTTATTTGGGAGGGAATTGATTGTTACCTCACTTTGGGAATCTTCACGATTTGTGTGGTCTTGACATATTTGCCTTTCAAGAATGGAATCTGATGACGTATTGTCTGTAACCAGTTTGGCTGACAGGGTAATTATAAACTGGAAATGAGGAAGTTAGGTTAGGTTTTGTTGGGGTGATTTTAAAGGACCTTCGGTATTTTGTAATTAAATCGCGATACCTGAGTACCAACATAAAATAATGAAATACATGTATAACAATGAAATCTACGTGAAAATGAGACATTCTCGCACGATTCAGCTTATATTATTAAAACTTGGCACTGCACCACCTGATTTTGCTTCTAAAGAGAAAGTTTTAATGATTTTTTTTTAATGACAATACATTAAAAGCAAATCAAGGTACTGATACTGGAGCAGGTTCTTTGCATTTGCTATAATCACATAATGACCCCACAAGAATGTACAGAAGATATACCTAGGGGTCTTGTGCCAACTATAGTTGGTGGACACCACAGATCCACGATCATAGATAGAGGGACTGTGCGCAATTGTCAGGTTAAACTGACCTATATATTCACATATTTATACTGTGTCATTATATTATTATTATTTGAATTAGGATGGTTTTTGGCTAGGTCAGTCTTCCGGGAACTGCGACAATGTAGATCTTTTTTATTATTATTATCATAAAAATGATAAGAGTAGAGGTATAACCTATAAACTCATAACAATAAACTTAAAAAAAGTGCTTTACAAAATAAAAGAAAATAAAATTGATTCACAAGTTACACTCACTCGCGTCTCAACCAAGAATCGTATGCATTATTGAAAAAGTTTACTGACAGCGATGAGGCAAAGAGAAAATACGGTTAGAAAGAAAATTCTGCCGCTGCGATGTTCTGAAACTCTTCTTCCTCAACTTATGATCCCTCTAACTATGTTTTTGACTGCTTAGTGTATTTACATTACACTTTTTATATGCACATATCTATGTAAATACCTGCTCGAAAACTAAGAACTGTAGTACTTCTATTATTGATACACTGCGCAAAAAAAATTAACGCACATTATGGAAATCTCAAATTTATTCTACAACTGGAGGTGTTCTCAGTGATAATTATTTTTATCAGAATTATGCATGCATATGTTATCCACTTTCAACGTTTTTCTTCAATACATTTATGTTTTTTCCCAGCAGGAATTAAAAAGATGAGAATATCAGATTTTGAATGTATTGGCTCCATTCTGAAATCAGTTGTTCTCGATCAATTCTAGTAATCAATAGTTTTTCTTCCGTTTGATTCTCAACACTCGATCGCTATGCAACGCGAAACACACAATTTGACCTAATAGGAATGTGCCCAAGCGGTAGTTTTGCGAGAAGAAGGGTGGACATACACAAGAGTTGGATTACTAAGTCATTAAGAGTAGCTGGATGATTTTCTGAACTTCTCAGCCTTCTATTAAGGTTGTTCCAAACCTGCTCAATCCGATTGAGAACTGGACTTGCTGGCCATTCCATTCGAGAGACTTCAACCTCTTCAAGGTACTCCTGAACGATGCGAGCACGATGGTGTCTAGCATTATCGCCCATAAAAATGAAATTTTCACCAATGTATGGGGCAAATGGCACTACATGTTCTTCAAGAATGTTCCTTATATACCTATCAGCATTCATAGCTCCATTATAAACGACCACTTGGTCTGTGCGAGTAGTCAAAGATATTCCACCCCATACCATAATCGATCCTCCCCCGAAACCATTAGTATTCAGGAAATTGCACTGAGCATATCTTTCATGTGGACGTCTGTATACAAGGTAACGCCGATTACAATGGTAGAGGCAGAATCTAGACTCATCTGTGAAGAGAACTCTTTCCCAATCAGCCTCTTCCCAATGGATATGCTCTCTCGCAAAATCCAAACGCGCCCTTCGATGGGCTGGGGTAAGAGCTGGGCTTGCCACGACACGAGGCCTTAAATCATATTCTCTGAGGCGATTTCTTATTGTCTGAGTGCTAATTTGCACCCCATGAGTTTGCTCAAGCTGATTTTGAAGAAGGCGAGCGGTTGCAAACCGTTGTCTCAACGAAGAAACTCTCAAGTAACGTTCTTGAATGGCAGTTGTTACCCGTGGTCTATCCTATCCTGGTGTTCGGACATTCATACCTGTCTCCCTGAATCGCTGCAACATTCTGGACACAATTGTATGGGAAACTCCAAACCTTTCTGCAATTCTTGTGTATGTCCACCCTTCTTATCGCAAAACTACCGCTTGGGCACATTCCTCTTGGGCCAAATTGCGTGTTTCGCGTTGCATAGCGATCGAGTGTAGAAAATCAAACGAAAGAAAAACTATTGATCACTAGAATTGATCGAGAACAACTGATTTCAGAATGGAGTCAATACATTCAAAATCTGATAATCTCATCTTTTTTTTATTCCTGCTGGGAAACAACATCTGTATTGAAGAAAAACGTTGAAAGTGGATAACATATGCATGCATAATTCTGATAAAAATAATTATCATTGAGAACACCTTCAGTTGTAGAATAAATTTGAGATTTCCATAATGTGCGTTAATTTTTTTGCGCAGTCTATTTCTTTTTATATAAAAAATCATATGGCACTTCATGATTAATATAAAAGATGCGAGTATAAAGTAAAACAATAGCGAAAATATTGTTATATTGATCTGAATGCTGTATATTACAAAAGCAATCCATGCAAAACATTGATCACTTTTTATATTTACCTTCCTATGCTTCGAGTTGCATTGGAATGTACTATGATATAGCTCCTAACCGAATATCTAAACAAAAAGCTAAAAGAAAAATGAATGAAGTAGTTTCAAGACTCAATATCGCAAATTAACAAGAAATGTTATAGAGCAAGAGCCCGTGAACCCCAGACCTTCGTTATTTTATAAAAGCTGAAAACTTGTCTACGCATGCTCCCAACACAGGTAAGAACGATAGACCATTATGAAGTTCGGGTTACCCTGGCTTTGGCAGGTAAACGGTATTATAGAGGTGTAAAATACTGATCTAGTTTCGTCATTTTATAAAGTGTGATTTTTTGATATTACCTTCAGGAAATCATAAAAATTCACGTCATTAATTGCCAGACACTTACTATAGTGGAAACCCCTTGCCAGACACCCTTAATGTTCATTAAATTATATGTATTTCTACTTACGTTATAGTATAAAAGCTGATTTTTATATATAATACTTGGGTAATAATTAGATAATGTTTCCTCATAAGCCAGACATTTTTGATAGTGCCAACCCTTTGACAGACAAGCTTGTAGTTTAGCTGCAGGTGCGAGCGCGAGACAGTATACAGGGTGTCCGGGGAATAACTGTACATACTCTTACCAGAGATAGAGTTACACTAGCTGACTACTGATTGACTATAAAAAATAAATTTCTGGATTTCCCTAGAAAACTACAGGGTGTTTTTCCAACTTCATGGAAATACTTAGACCATCATAAAATCCAAACTTATTGACAGATATTATTGAAACTTAGGAGGTTATTGGCACATGCCTAGGTCGAGTCAGAAAGATATCAATTATTTCATTATTCAAGGGCCGGACTCATTAATCCTCATTTAAGGTGTTCAGGGTAAAAAAAACACTTTGTATTTCGAATTACGAATAATTAATTCGCTTTTTAGAAACAGGCTAAATTATGCTTCACTTTGTGGTATCGCTTAAAGTTGTCACATCAACAATTATTTTTTTATGAATTTTTGAATTTGGAAAAAGTTCGAAAAATTGAATTTATTCACCTGAACAGAACTTAGTCACCTTGTGGAGGTCAAAAATAAATAATAAATTTTCTTTAAAAAGTCACTAAAGATGAGGGAGACTATAATAATTTGTTGATATACTGGGTGGCCACCCTAGACGCGGATCTCATTGCGATGAAGTGAATGAAGGTATATTGCGAAAAAAAATATTGGCGACATGTATAGGGTGTACATAAGCATATTTTAAAATTATTCGTATGTATACCGGGTGTTCGACAACAAAGATATAGACCAAAGTGACACTTCTTCCAATGAACACCCAGTATACATACGAATAATTTTGAAATATGCTTATGTATACCCTATACATGTCGCCAATAGTTTTTTTTCGCAATATACCTTCATTCACTTCATCGCAATGAGATCCGCGTCTAGGGTGACCACCCAGTATATCAACAAATTATTATAGTCTCCCTCATCTTTAGTGACTTTTTAAAGAAAATTTATTATTTATTTTTGACCTCCACACGGTGACTAAGTCCTGTTCAGGTAAATAAATTCAATTTTTCGAACTTTTTCCAAATTCAAAAATTCATAAAAAAATAATTGTTGATGTGACAACTTAAAGCGATACCACAAATTGAAGCATAATTTAGCCTCTTTCATAAAAGCGAATCAATTATTCGCAATTCGAAATACAAAGTATTTTTTTTACCCTGAACACTTTAAATGAAGATTAATGAGTCCGGCCCTGTAATAATGAAATAATTGATATCTTTCTGACTCGACCTATAGGCATGTGCCAATAACCTCCCAAGTTTCAATAATATCCGTCAATAAGTTTGGATTTTATGATGGTCTAAGTATTTCCATGAAGTTGGAAAAACACCCTGTAGTTTTCTAGGGAAATCCAGAAATTAATTTTTTATAGTCAATCAGTAGTCAGCTAGTGCAACTCTATCTCTGGTAAGAGTATGTACAGTTATTCCCCGGACACCCTGTATATGAGTGAGTGCGAGTAAGACGGCATGATTATAATGACTTATGCAAATACATTTTCTGGTGAAGATTTATATAACTAATCATTTAATTGAATCTCAAAAACATCTGAAGAAAGGACATTCCATGCTACAACTAAATTAGATTGTTAATAGAATAAATTAAAATGTTTAACAATTTTATTCAGTTGTAGCATCGAATGTCTTTTCTTCAGATGTTTTTGAGATTCACTTAAATGATTAGTTATATAAATCTGTACCAAAAAATTTATTTGCATAAGTCATTATAATCATGCCGTCTTACTCGCACTCATATATACTGTCTCGCGCTCGCACCTGCAGCTAAACTACAAGCTTGTCTGTCAAAGGGTTGGCACTATCAAAAATGTATGTCTAATGAGAAAACATTATCTAATTATTACCCAAGTATTATATATAAAAATCAGCTTTTATACTATAACGTAAGTAGAAATACATATAATTTAATGAACATTAAGGGTGTCTGGCAATTAATGACGTGAATTTTAATGATTTTCTGAAGGTAATATCAAAAAATCACACTTTATAAAATGACGAAACTAGATCAGCATTTTACACCCCTTTAATACCGTTTACCTGCCAAAGCCAGGGAAACCCGAACTTCATAATGGTCCATCGTTCTTACCTGTGTTGGGAGCATGCGTAGACAAGTTTTCAGCTTTTATAAAATAACGAAGGTCTGGGGTTCACGGGCTCTTAGACTATTAGCCAAAAAGAGAAGTATGTAGCATTGAGTTACGTTAAATTAATTTTGATAAATGAAATTAACGAATAGTAACATTTTTTACAGATAAATACCTTATCCACTTCTTCGTCGAATTGTTCACCAGACGTCTGATTGTCCTTTTGAGATTTTTCCATAAGGGTGGCCCTTTTCGCCGCTAGGTACAGGCTGCGTTTGATCAAAAGGTATAAAACTTCTGTACATGCTCGTACTGTATAATCGGGTTGGAAAGAATGCTTCAACAGACTATCGATGTTGAGAGACTCCAAACTGCCCAATGTTGATGTTGGAATTGAGGGCGATTCAGCTGTTAAAAAATGAGGTTAATAGATACAAAATTAGGATTAATGCGTTTATACACTCATTTTCAAAAGTCCCCCACCCGCTAATTATTACGGCAATCTTAAACTTTGAAAAAAATGTAAGAAAAGCCCTGAGTAGGAGCTTCGAGAGCTCGTTCTTTGGTGCAACAATAAGACTATTACCTCAAAATTTTATATGGGATTTGAGATTTATACCAAATATCTAAATCCAGAATCTCAGCACAATCGGAATTATATTCTGGAAATTATTCAAAAAATAAAATATACGAGAAATAAATGATTGAAGAAATTAATTTCTATGGTTCTGATGATTGAAATTTTGCATGAACATTCAGTATATCAGTTTTGATTCGCAAAATAAATTTCACATGAATCGGTTATTCTGTTATGGAAATATAGGGATTCTTCTTTTCAATATTCCAATTAAATTTTCTATGGTTCTGTTAACACTATGGCCACGAAGTTTTGCATGAAGATTAAGTACAACAGTTTTCATTCACAAAAAAACTTCACTTGAATCGGATATCCTGTTATGGAAATATAAAGATTCTTCTTTCAAATATTCCAGTTGAATTTTCTATGGTTCTGTTAACACTAATGCCACCCAATTCTGCACGAACAATCAGTGTATCAATCTTCATTTATAAAATAAATTTCATCCGAATCGGGTATTTTTTTATGGAAATACGAAGTTTCTTCTTTTCAATATTCCAATTGCATTTTCTATGGTTCTGTTCACACTATGGCCACAAAATTTTGCATGAAGCTTATTATGACCATCTGGCATATGGCCGCAACATTTCATTTCGATTGGTTTCGTTTTGTCTGATATTGAAAAACAAAAATTTTGAATGGCCATATTTTATGGAACCTATCGTTTGATAACATTTTCGGCTCAAAACTAGAAAATTATAGACTTTTGGGCAAAACGATATAGCACTCGTTTAAGTAGTACGACCCCTCAAAATGAGAGCCTCTGGTTCAAGGGCAATGAAAGGCTTATACAAAAATAAAATAAAATCAATTTCATTTTCAGAACTATGAAGTTCAAACAAGAAATACAAATTAGAAATCAGAACTTCCAAAAACAAAAAAAATTTAACTTAAAATTAAAACTTAATTATATAAAAAAAGAACAGACTTAGATGTAGTATTTGAGCATGTGCTGCTAAGCAATGCATTCACTCGTCTAGGTATTCCAATAATTAATTAATTATTGATTATTTCCTCGATAACATAACATTCACAATAGGTTGTTAATTTTGAGGTGGATTATTTCGACGGAAAACGGCTCTGGAGACATAATCCCATATATGCTCCATGGGATTCATGTCAGGAGATATCGCGGGCCATTCTAATACAGTAATGTTTTGGTTTTCCAGGGCTTTTTGAACACTTCTAGTGCGATGTGGCTTCGCATAATCGTCCATGAAGATAAATTGAGCCCCTAATTCATTACCGATGGGTATAATTACAGGATTTAGGTATTGGCGTTTTCGGATACTTACTCGGGATGACTCGATCCCTAACCTTCGCGTTCGTTACCTAACCCGAACATCCAACCCGTGTTCGGAAAGTACGGGGTTATTAACTCGATCACTGACCAGGTTGATTTATCGTAACCCTACTCGAGAGTAGGGTTCTGGAGGCACCGCATGCGCACTGCAGTTCAATTTTGTATTTGAAAAAAGCGGGAATAAGTCTTCTACTCCTTTCTAAATAATTTCATATATTCTATTCCTAAAATTATGGAAATAGAAGAGAATTTGGCTCATTGTAAAATGAGTGGTTCCTTGAGCCGAGAAAATAATGTGGAACAACTTCTTCATAACTTTGTATGCAGATCTTTCTGCGTAAAAGCTGAAGCCTTATTTACTACTTCTTTAATATAGGTACTCGAAGATAACATTGAACATGTGAGGGCACACCAGAAATTATAAGAAATATTTTACAGAAGCCAATAAATCCTGCAAAGCTAAAGGAAATAAGTGAATAAAATTGGAACTGAAAAATAAATTCTCTACTTCTCAAGCATAGGTAGTCAAAAATGTAATTAAACATGGAAGGGCAACGACGAGAAATTATAAGAAATATTCAACAGAAGCTCATAAATGCAAGCATATCTAGAGACAATCCGAGAATAGACTGGATCGAAAAAATAAATTCACTAATTTGTTTGGTTATGTTATTGATACGAGTGTCACTTCAAATCCTAAACCTGATGTGTTCGTAAACACTGAACCCGGGTCCGAGACCCGAGTAGATCCGTCACGTGACCCGATGGATCGAGTTAGTAACCCTGAGTAAGTTTCCGAAAACGCCTTATGATATTTTCGAGCTAATATGCACCAGTCATCGTCCGGGTATGTGAATTAGTGGCGTTGTTCTTCCAAACATTATGCCACCCCAAAACATGTCAGTGCCACCGCGAAAAGGAGCAACTTGAATAGCTCTCTCAGATCTATTTTGACATCCTGGTTCCTTCAAACTCTCAAGCGGTAGTAATCATTTACTAACCCAAACCGTGACTCATTTTTATATAGCATATTGCCCCATTCTGCTAAATGTCTTGTTGAGATGTTTTGATGAGTTCGCGCCCACTGCAGACGAGCGATTGGTTGACGAACAGTTAATAAAGGAACTCTACAGGCTTTCTGGATCGCAAACCTGATGCTAAAACTCTTCTACGAATTGTAGCACACGAAATTACACGCTGTGGGCTCTTTGGAATTTCGACCTGAGTGTCGGTACCGTCACTGACCCATTTCTAAAGGCTGATTGGGCAATATAACGATCTTCTCGAATCGTGGTGTTACGAAGACGACCACTTCGAGGTCTACTTTGCACTCTACCAGTTTCCCCATAGATCCTAATCGTTCTGCTAACTGTGCTTCGAATAATATTCAGTCTATTTGTTATCAGGGGCCTGTAACACAAACCTTACAAGTGTAACAAGTCTACAAGTTACAAGTAATTTGCCTGTAACTACAAGTCCAACCCAATTCGATGTCACAATGCGAATGGCTACAATTGTAGAAATTCAATAATTTTGTACATGTGTAGCTACACATATAATGCAAATATCATAGAATTAATTATTATTTGATTCCTACTATATGACATGACTTGTCAATATAAGTAGTATTGCGGCTCTTCTGTTTGCATTCTGTCTTCAAAACAAATTGTTTTCGAACGTAAAATGCAATTTTTAATTAAGATAAGAGAAAATAGACACATATTTTTCGGAGCTTTCTCGGATAAACTCAGAAAGCAAGATAAAGTAGAAAAGTGGAAAGAAATGGCCAATTTGGCTCAAAGTAATTGTTAAGTACCAGCGGATAAAGATTGGACTTATGTGAAGGATACATTAGATATGGCAGAATTTGAAGAGAATTGCTATGGTCAGCAAACTTGGAACTTGCAAGATTATTGTTATCGACATATGGTACATATTTATAGATTAAAATTGATAATGCGAGGAAAACTGGCTCTGGTGGAATGGGGGAATCTAACGAAAGTGGAAAAATTGTACTGGAAATAATTGGGAAAGACTCTCCTGTAATATGCGGTCTTGGAGTAGCTGAGTCTTTCGAAAAACTCAAGCAACCAAGCCGGTAAACTGACGTAGAGAATAATAATGCTGAAGATATTGCCAATAAAAGTCGACCAATCAGTGCTCACGAAACCCCATCTATTCTAAAGCGATTCAATGGTACCTAATTCTTTTCGAAGCAAAATAATAATAGAAAAATGCATTTTTATACAGGAAAAAGAAAGCGAGATAGAGTCAATAATTCCGATTCGGAAAAAGTTGCTCAGATCAAACAAGAAGAGCTTGCTTTGCAAGTAGAATATCTGAGGTTGAGGAACCATAAAACTGAACTGGAAATTGTAAAATTAGAACAAGAGCTCCAACTGCCCATATCAGAGTTCACGGCATCGTTACCACAATATAAAGAAGATGAAAATGGCTGCTGCTTTTTCAATTTGTGATAGTAGTTGGGTACAATCCCTTTATAAGGAACATATAATTACTCAGTTGTGATTTTTTGTTAATTTTTGCAAATACATTGAAATGTGTTGTAACTACCTAGAGTTGGAGATATGTAAAACATTATCTACACTTGTAGAAAATTCCGTGACACGATTATACAAGTGTGAACTTCATGTTACAGAAAAAGTTTACATATGTAGAGATTTTGACGTAGTTACTAGTCCGTACTTGTAATTACAAGATGGTTTGTGTTATGAAACAGTTACAAGTGTAGAATATATTCTTACAATTGTAGGACTTGTAGTGCTTGTGTTACAGGCCCCTGATGTCGTGACAGCCCTTCTTGTCAGAGAGCAATAATTCAAATATCGATTGAAATATATTATGGGAGGATTCTGCATTTCTTAGAAACTTTATAGGTTTTCACTCCCAGTCTCTGAAACATAAATAATTAAAAAATGTTTGATTAAGGTGAAGTGCTCCTGCGAAAATCTTTGCACTTATTTGTCAGGAGCAAATTGGTCTTGAAAAAAATTGTTGCCTAACAGTAAAACTGGAAAATAAAACAAATTAAAAGGATATTGTAACGTTTCGGTGGCTATATCAGACACCTTCTTCAGACAAACTCTAAAATTCTTCAGAATTGTGTATTTTCTCATTTGTAATCTGATTGACATTAATTGACAACTGTTTTGTTTATGAAGTTATTACTAATATTCGTAATGTTTGTTCTTTGTCGTTTTTCTTTCATGAGCTCAGTGAATTTGTTGAAATTAGATCGCTTGCTTTTCTCGTATTCATTGGAAGAGGAATGTTAACACAATGGAAAATATGTTCACTGTCTTCCCTGGATAGGTTTTGAAATATCATTTCTTCCAATCTTGCTATATCTTGTTGTCAATCAGATTACAAATGAGAAAATACACAATTCTGAAGAATTTAAGAGTTTGTCTGAAGAAGGTGTCTGATATAGCCACCGAAACGTTACAATATCCTTTTAATTTGTTTTATTTTCCAGTTTTACTGTTAGGCAACAATTTTTTTCAAGACCAATTTGCTCCTGACAAATAAGTGCAAAGATTTTCGCAGGAGCACTTCACCTTAATCAAACATTTTTTAATTATTTATGTTTCAGAGACTGGGAATGAAAACCTATAAAGTTTCTAAGAAAAGCAATAATTCAAGTTCTGTCAAACTCAGACAGCTCGTTTCTAGGCATATTACACAGTTTTTGAACTAACCGGTAGTTAAAAGCTACTGGGCCCCGTATTCTCGGCAAGTGATCTTTCAATGCGTATACGAACTTCATTGCGCGAGTCGCTCTTTTAACTGCAAAAATGTAAACCGCGCAATGAAGTTGGTATTCGCTTATAAAGATCACTTGTCGAGATTACAAGGCCTGGGCCTGTATTCACGGTTAGCAGAACGATTAGGCGCTATGAGGAAACTCGTGGAGTGCAAAGTAGACCTCGAAGTGGTCGTCGTCGTGTTACCACGATTCGAGAAGATCGGTATATTGCCCAATCAGCCCGTAGAAATAGGGCAGAGACGGTACCGACACACGGATCGGAATTCCAAAGAGCTCACATACGTTTAATTTCGTGTGCTTCAATTCGTAGAAGAGTTTTAGCATCAGGATTGCAGCTTTTCACTTTTCAAATGACTAATGTTGAGCGAAACGCATTTATAATTGAAAAGTGCAATGTGGAAACGCAAGTGCAAAGTGAAAAACACTTCGCAGAAATTAAATCTTGGGAGCATTGTTGTGCAACATAAAATTGTCAGAATGCGAAGTGCAAAGTATAAGTTGCAAAGTATTTCGGTGCAATAGGCCCCAGATCCGCACACTTGACAAAATCGATATTGTAAACACATGGACATTTTTTGTTTCGTAATGGTATCTTCTTATTTGGTTGTCAACAAGTTCCTTTTTTTGTCAGTAACAATATGTTGTTAATCTTGTTTATTTTATCTCCACTACCGTTTGTAAGTGCAAAATCTTTGAAAGTGAGTGTATTCTCTCTGAGTTGCATAGGGTATCCTCAACACTGATTTTGTAAATAATTATAATCATAATAAACTTACCAACACCAATGGCCTGAATGAGAGCCTGTGTTCCGAAATATGTGAAGGGTCCACCCTCGAAGGTAAGGTTTTCCTTGCCGACAGTAACTTCAACACGACCTTCCAAAACGAGGACAAAGTAATCTGCTGATTTTCCTTGTTGGTATATAACACAGCCTGCATCTTGTCTCCAGTTCTTATTCTTCTTTATGAGACAGACAATGTCTTGTTTCAACAGTCTCTTCAATATTGTCTCGGACAATACGTTTGGATGGAAGGATTCTACACCTGAACATTCAGAAAACGACGGAATTAATAGTAATAATGCATAAAATAGATAATATAGTCCTTTCACGAAAAGTTGAGCCGTCAGTTGGCCATGGAAATTTGGCATATTCCCCAGTGTATATTGAAAATTTTAGGTTATGTTGTTTATTTTCTTGTCAGATTGATACGCAATGTTGTCAATATTGCATAGAGTTCTATGATAACTCGCAAGCTCGTCGGACGAGGCCGGGTACATTCGGCAACGTTGACTTTATTTTACGTTATGACAGCAAATACTGCCAACTTCAGATAAATAAACAAACGCCTACTATGCGCTCAAACTTTCGTGGACGGACTATAGATGATGTACGAAAAAATTGAAAAAGTTCAATTGTATTGTTAACAATTATACAGGGTGTTAAGTTATTGGAAATTTGGTTGCTTCAGTGCGAACCACTGCTCTATAGATTTAAAATATACTAACTGACAAAGAAACTGAAACTCTCAGAAGAAGCTACTTAGATATCAATCTCGTTTTTGTAAAACATCGATGGTATAGCAAGGAGTAAATCATTATAATTCGGAGAATAAAATCCTCAAGGTTTAGTTTAAAAAGGGGTTACAGTTCACTGCGACCTTAAGGTCTATGGTGCCTTCTTACAGATCTGTTCGGACCATACCCTCACAGCTCGCCTTCCAGTTCCAGAGATCTGATTTTAAAATCCAATATCTGTGAAGGCAACGAGGCTAGTTCCTCACTCTTACAAGTTTCTCGCCCAAGGCATTCTCTCTTTAGGCTCGCACTCGTGTATTGGCCTCTTCGTTCCTTCGATTCCCGAATGGCCAGGAAGCCAGATTAAAAAGACCCTAGTTTTTTGCCTACCTCATTGAGATTGTTCTGGCACTCCCAGATCATTTTTGAGTCGATGTCATAGGAGCTCAGTGCTTTAATAGCAGCTTGACTATCTGAGTGTATGGCTATATCGCACTTCTGATAGTTTCTTTCTAGATGTATATCTATATATCTTTCAATAGCTAAGATTTCCGCTTGAAAGACGCTCATACAGGAGCCTAGCGACAGTGCACACTTGGTACTTGGCCCGTATATTCCAGCGCCAGCTCATGTAGAGGTTTGGGAACCATCAGTATACCATTTTTCGGTATTTTCTTTGAGGTTATAGCCGGTGTATTCCCGTTCCCATTCCTCTCTTTCACTTAGCAATGTCTTGAAGTTTTTATCAGTGCTTACTTTCCTGATCATTACATCACTAGGAAGGTTCGCAAATGAGATGTAGTTGTTCAGAGTGGACCAGGCTCTCTGATTCTTTATTCTCTTATTACCTGTACCTTCCTTAGATAATCTGAGGCAAGCCTCAAGGGCTGCCCTATCAATCACTAGATGTAGAGGTGTGAGATCCGTAATGACTTCAAGTGCCCTAGTTGGGCACGTTTTCATGAGCTGCGGTGTTGCCGGTTATATCAAAAAGTACTAATCATTTGGAAATTCAATATCAGACAAAAAAACAAACAATTATTTATTACTCACTTGTACTCAAAAACTGGTATGCTGCAAGCGTTAACTGCGGACTTATACGTATTTTGTACGAGTCTGTCTTGCGATCAGCGAAAATACTGAAATCTTGTCTTGTTCTATCCGCTATACGTTTTCTTTTGGATCGGTTATCGGCTGTAAAAAAAGAAAAAAAGATTTACTTAAAATACAGACGTTTGTGAGAACAATCAACTCACTAAATACATCGGTTTCATCCATAATTTCAGCCTGAATAAGTTCTTCTATGACATCTTCCAATGTGATCAAACCAATGGTTTCATAGAATGGATCACCTTCTCCCTCGTTGTTTACTCTATGTACAAACGCCATATGACCTTTGTTACCTGGGAAAAAAGAACATCAATATCGTTTAATAGTATATTATGCAACGAGCGTATAATTATTGCTATTATTCACAAGATGAAGTTTAGGCTACGAGCCGTAGGAGAGTGGCCTAAATCACCGAGTGAATAATAACCATTATACGCGAGTTGAATTCTATACTTTATCCACGACTACTGAATATTTTTCTGGACGTTTTCAACATTTGGGGGCCATAATATGTCCCTTCTATTACTAGTGTGGAAACAGTCAAGTTGACATATTAGTTATTTATGTACCAAGTGCGTTATATGGATCCTAACGCCCGGAGGGAAACATTCGGCCCGAGGGCCTTTGGCCCGAGGGATGAATGATGCCCGATGGGCGTTAGGATCTAATAACGCTCGTGGTGCATACAAGATTTTATTTTTCACGAATATATCAAGATATCGAAAAAAACGAAAGAAAATGTTGAATTTCTGACATTTCTTAAATTGCATCATTTTTCGATGTCATTCTCATCGGAAAATTAATGAGAACTGTCAGATCTGTGTCATGTGTGTTTACGTGTGGGAAGTGCTTGAGAATATTTGTTCATTGTGAACGAAATAGGCCAGATTCAAATGAAACAAGGTATGAATATCCTTTTTCAATCCTTTTATAACGTTTATTACTAAAATATTTGTTTCAGGAACGATGAATTTGATGGGATGAATGGAATAAGATCGGAGTAAGTGACATTTCCCAAGCGAGTTCACAGGACAAATATGCCCTAGAATATTTGCAATTTTGAGAAGGAAAATAAATAGATACGAATAAAACAAGGTACGAATATCCTTTTTGAATAGTTTGAGAACGTTTATTAATAAGTATATTTGTTCCAGGAACGATTGAATTAAAAAAATTGAGTTAAATTATAGAAGGAAGTACGTGACATCTGTCAAGGTGGTTCAGAGCGGGCGTTATGATCCATAATGCCCGCTAAAATGCCCACGGGCATAATGAGTGTATTTATAGCAACCGTTTCTAAGGTAAAATAAACATATAATGTACAAGTGAAAAATAAAAGTAATTTTTGATGTACTTGTCATTGTATATTTTGTAATGAAAGTGGATTATATTCAAAGTAGATTTGGCCTCAATTGATAAAATATTCCGTTCCATATTTGTTAGTTAGGGGACTTTAAAATACTGAATAAATTTCAGTTTCAACAATATGATATTATAGTTAAATCAAGGAAGCATTTGATAGCAGTGAATAATGACTCATTATTCCCTAGTGATTAATGGGTATCATTATGGCCGAGCAAACAGATGTATAATGGGTAGATTATACAATAGTCGTGGATAAATTATTTTGTAAACATTTCTTCAAAGTACCTTCTTTGAATATCCTGAACATGACGTCCAACGTAACATCTTCGAACACAAAATTACAAGGGTTCTGATAAAATTGGCACAAAGTTTTCAAGGGGGTGTTGTCATCAGGATCAACAAATGCCAGATCTTTTATGTATAGCATGGTTACTATGTTTAGGCGGTTTCCTTCAAATACTGGGATCCTAGAGAAGCCTGAAACAAATGAAAGAAAGATATAATCAGTGCTGTCAGTACAACATAAGAAAAATTGAGGTTAAGTTCATTTTCCTGTCAGATTACTAAGTAAATAGTATATAAGTCACCCGACAAAAAACTCGATCCATCGATTTGAATTGTTTCTACGCCAAATTGTAGAAACACCCTTTAGTACCAGAACAAACTTCAGAAAAGTTTTCCAAAAATGTTGATAGCAAATTTATACAGGGAGAAAAGAAACCATGTATTTGTGAACTCATTTCTTAACACCCTGTGAACTAGTTAGGGAAATTGTAGAGTTTAGGCTCAGTTTACTACAAAAACCCACACACCCACATGCCAAACTTACGTAGTACATTTTTTTTTCAATACAGTCAGTTGAAACTAGGCAATTGTTTATTTTGAATTTTTTTTCTGAGAAGTTAGCCCTATTTTTCTGAAACCTAGAGCAGCTGGTATCAAAATTTTGATTACCGTTTAGACAAGCATTATTCAGGGTTACACAGCAAAAAAAAAGTTGGAAAAAGTTGATATTTGTGGCAACAGGAGTGAAAAGACTGTCACAGGTTGTGGAATTTTCTGTGTTTTTTAAAATGCCTACTATTTTAAAATCATGCAACTTAGATTTTTTTTATTTCTTTCTGACAACCAGCATTACTTGCCCTTTCACCCGGTTCCGGGTTGACGTCGAGTTTTGGGACACCCTGTATTTTCAGTTTCAATCTCAAATCCCATATAAAATTCTGAGCACTCAAAAGCTCCTGCTCCGGGCTTTTCTTAATTTTTTTTTGAATACCTGTATTTTCGAATATAATCAAGGAAAAAGTGGAATAAAACTACAATTTGTGGAAATTTCTTGGACAAAAAACTTCAGCAAAATTTAAGGTGGCCGAGAGCGTATTCAACACTACCCCTAATGCTGTCACACGAAAAAAACCTTATATTCCAACACACTGCAAATGCCCATGCTATAAAACCAGTATCGCATCAGTGCAACACTGATGCAAAACCAGTGTACCCAATGGAAAACGCTATAAATATAAAGCGACTTCTGCAAATGATTTAGCTGCAAAAATAGAGATTCAAATCTGAATTCAAACGGATGAAATGCCTGCTTGTGGGTGTAAAAACTTCCGCCCAGCGATGGAACTATAATATCGATCTTGCGAAGGTGAAAATAGCGCCAGAGGCGTGTATCGACAATTCGCAAGCTGCGAATGAAGCTAATCGTTTCTGGTTTTTACCCGCAGGGTTCAGTTTTCAAGGGTGACCCATAAATAACCGAGGAAATACGGGGTTGTTTGACATTTTACGATGCGATAATAGATCCTAATAACCCGATATTTCCTAATAGAATCAGCTAAAAATGTCAATGGGCATTTCCAGTATGTTAAAATATAGCGTTTTTTCATTTGACAGCATTTAGAGTATCGTTGAGTATACATGGGGTATCTGAACAACACCGAAAAAATGAAAGGGTGATTCCTAAGATCATTTTATGAAAAAAGGGTTTCCATAAATGTAGGTCCGGAAATGCATTGTCTAAAAGATACAGAGTTTTATTTGAAAACTGACTGAAAAAGTGGTACGCCTCTGAAATATTTTAAACTAAAAAAATTTTCGATTTCTTCTTTCCATTTGTGACAAAATGATCTCTTCTGTTTTTTTCGCGTGGGGTGCCGTTTTCAAGTGAAAAATTTAAGAAAAGCCCTGAGCAGGAGATTTTGAGCGCTCGTTCTTTGGTGGAGCAAAAAGACTATTATCTCAAAATTTCATGTGGGATTCGAGATTGAAACCAAATATAGAAATGCAGAATCTCAGCACATTCTGAATTATATTCTGGAAATTACTCAAAAAATGAAATACAATTACAAAAATTAAATTCTATGGTTCTGATGATGCGATCCTCTTGAAATTCTGCATGAACATTCAGTATATCAGTTTTGATTCACAAAATAAATTTCACTTGAATCGGATATCCTGTTATTGAAATATAAAGATTCTTCTTTCAATATTCCAATTGAATTTTCTATGGTTCTGTTACCACTATAGACTATAGCCACAAAATTCTGCATGAAGATTATTATAAGAATCTTGCATATGGCCGCAGCATTTATTTCGATGGGTTTTGTTTTGTCTGAGATATTGAGGAACAAAAATTTTGAATGGCCATATTTTATGGAACACCCTGTACGATTTGGTTGGTTAACGAACTTAACCGAGCCATTTGGGAACCGAACTCATCCTGAAAATTTCAAATCTCTAGGAAAATCCTTCCGAAAGTTATTGTGCTAACGGACGGCCCCAAGGACAGAATTTAATTTGATCATGAATTCGTCATCAGGGAGTCTAACCCTATCGTTTAAGACCATTTTCGGTTCAAAATTCGAAAATTGCAGACATTTGGGCAAGGCGATATAGCACTCGTTTAAGTAGAACGAGCGCTCAAAAGCGGTTCAAACGAATAACAATTAGAACTGCTCCATACCTGATTTCATAATTTCTGAAACAGTCTCGAAGTCTAGCACAGCCTCATAATCTAACATGAAGACATCCTCAATTTTGGTCATAACCTCAGCGACTGTCTTTTTTCTCAGCTCCAGAGCACCACTGATGATGTTAACTTCATCTTTATCCAAATCATTGACGCCTGTTGTAACCTGAAATAAAAAAATATACATCAAGGACGGAAATTACAGGTAAGATTATATGCACCACTATGTATATTCGTAGTGCTTACAAGCAGCAGCATAATTTGACAAGTCGGTGTTTCAGTCGATTATTTTTCGTAAGATAATTTTCGATTCTTGTTCCTTTCTATTTTTTATTGAGTTTATAATAATCAACGCAGCCAAGAGTAATCAACTGATATACACTCACCGGCAAAAAAAACTCGCCCATCTAAAATTGTTTCTACGCTAAATTGTGGATGAATTCTTTGCTATTGAAAAAAGTACAAAAAAATTCAATTATGTTGATAGCTAATCTACAGAGTGAAAAAACATACAGATGTGGAAGAAACGGATGGAAACACAGGAGTTTCAGTGTTAAACTCACGCTGGTCGGAGTCCAGTGGAGCAGTGGAAGAATCGAAACCTCGGAGCGATGCGATGTTGAATAAGCGGCTGGTCTGTTGGAATGGCAGTCTGAGTGAGTGGGGGGGAAGCGCGCAAGCAACGATCTAGGATCGAATTATCGAATCAGTAACACTCCCAAACGGGAGATGGATAACATCGCATGACTATTGAAAATGAATACGACAAATTTCTCCACTCTTATGGGCGCCATGGGCGGAAGTTATTTGCCTCAATGAATGAAACAAATAATTTCCTGTGAAATTAATATTCAGGTTCTTTTTCGTCATAACTGGTTTGAAATAAAATAATTAATTAATTGGTAGCTGTCGAACTGTCGGAATAATTTGATTCTGTAATATATCCAAATATTTTGTAGCGTTTAGGTTACCATCGATGAAAACTGGCCCTATCATGTAATTACCCAGCATTCGTTTGGCAAGAGAAGTGGATGGGTGTGCTGCTGTTGAAACCAGTGCACCTTGTTCTAGCAGAAAAATTGCCCAGCAAGTCGATTGGGCGATATAGAACTGTTCGGAATATTTTGAAAATAAATGGTTACAAATGTTATAAGGTGCAAACCTTTCAGGAAATTTTTCCAGAAGACCATTTCAAAAGAATGGAATTCTGGGAAAGATGATGGAAAAAGAGAATGAGATTAGTTCTTTTCTGAGCAATATCTTATTCACGGATGAGTCATCGTTTTCATTGCATAGAAAACATAACCCATCCGTAGTTAAGATTTGGTCTAAGGAGAATAAGCACCTGAGTATTCCTGTGCGTACCCAGTATCCTGAAAAACTTAATGTTTGGACAGGAATGCTGGGTAATTACATGATAGGGCCATTTTTCATCGATGGTAAACCTAAACGCTGCAAAATATTTTGGATCTATTACAGAATAAAATACCAAGTCATAACGCAAGCGTAGTCACACAATATCTAAGAACGACTTTTCTGACCACAAACGGAACCATTAAATGGCTCCCCAGATCTCCAGATTATTTCCCAATGATTTCTTTCTTTGGGGATATCTCAAAAATATGGTGTATTGGCAAGAAATTGAAAGAGCGACGAACATTATGAATTAAGGTCCAAAATAATCCAACTTTGTTCCAAAATAGCAAGTACGACCGAATCTTCTCCGAGATATGAGATTAAATCTTTATAAACAGATTAATTTCTGTTTTTTTTCATAATTTTTATTTTCGTTGAATTTATTTTTGTTTTCGTAGAATTTATTTTATTTTCAAACCAGTTATGACGAAAAAGAACCTGAATATTAATTTTCACAGGAAATTATTTGTTTCATTCATTGAGGCAAATAACTTCCGCCCATGGCGCCCATAAGAGTGGAGAAAATTTGTCGTATTCATTTTCAATAGTCATGCGATGTTATCCATCTCCCGTTTGTGGTGTTACTGATTCGATGTTCGATCCTAGATCGTTGCTTGCGCGCTTCCCCACTCACTACAGACTGCCATTCCAACAGACCAGCCGCTTATTCAACATCGCATCGCTCCGAGGTTTCGATTCTTCCACTGCTCCACTGGACTCCGAACCAGCGTGAGTTTAACACTGAAACTCCTGTGTTTCCATCCGTTTCTTCCACATCTGTATACCTATTGGAAGTCCAATTTCTTAACACCCTGTGGAATAGTTTGGGAAATTTGTTTGCGCTCAGTCTATTACAAAGAACATCTTTTTTGTCATCCTTCAGTTTTTATTTCAGCCTGATGTCTTGATTTCTTTTGAAGATGCAAGTATTCAAATGAAAGTATCGTGATTCTTCTGAAATTACAGCTCACTGGACAATATTGAACATTTTCGCCGAAAATTCAGTATGGGCACATCAAGTTCTGCATCTTCATTTTAAAACAAAAATCATATGTTCACGTGAAAGTCAGTGCAGTTTTTGAGGAGACGAAATATGTGATACTTTCCTTCAATAGAGATTGGCGTTTGTTTATTTATCTGAAGTTAGGAGTATTTACTGTCATAACTTAAAATAAAGTAAACGTTGAAGATTTTACCCGGAATCGTCCGACGAGCTTCCGAGTTATCAGACAACTCTATGTTATATTGACAACATTACGTATCAATCTGAGAAGAAAATAAACAACATAACCTAAAATTTTAAT
Organism: Propylea japonica; assembly: GCA_013421045.1. NCBI lineage: Eukaryota > Metazoa > Arthropoda > Insecta > Coleoptera > Coccinellidae > Propylea > Propylea japonica. The sequence goes on from JACDNR010000536.1 coordinate 29,308, forward strand.
ATAGACAGAGGAATATGCCAAATTGTCAAAGCCAACCGACAGCTCGAAGTTTCGTGAACGGACTTTACCTATATCCTCAAAACAAATCAAGATATCAAGGTGGAATAAAAACTGAATTATAGCGAAAAGAATGATCTTTGTGATAAACTGAGTGTAAACTCTACAAAATTCCCGAACTGTTTCACAAGGTGTTAAGAAATTGGACCACCAATACATGACCCTGTATAAATGTGCTATCAACATATTTGGAGAGTTTTTCTGGAGTTTGTTTTAATACCAAGCAATTCATCAAATATTTGGCGTAAAAACAATTCAAATGGATGAAAAATTACGAAAGTTCTTGGACAACGAACTTCAGCAAAAAATTTGGTGGCCGAGTTTTTACCGGTGAGTGATATCATTAAAATTTCACTACTCAATTGTTTGACGAAGAATAAACAAATTAATATCTGAATAATCATCCTGTATTAAAAGTAACCTTGTTTTCATGAATGAGACAGTGTAATTAAGGATTACGCATACTTTTTAATGTGTCACGAGAAAACTTTTCTCGTAAAATTCGCAACATCATTTCCCAAAATTTTATGAGAGCTTATTATGAAGAAATACTGATTATCATCAATATAAGTTTATAGGAAATGATGAAAATGCTATAGTTCAATAGGAGGACTACCTCTGAAATGGGAATAGGTACCATTTCCAGAAAAATATGAATTTTTTATCCAAAAAAATTTCATTCAGAATGCTAAGATAGCCTCACAGTCATAAGAGTGAAATGGCAAAGTGTTTCGTCGTTTGTTGATAGGTTGTGAGGTTTACAACGTTGCCAATTCGTCATTTTCCTTACTAAGACGAAGACTTATAATGTAAGTAGGTATGTGTCTAGACTCAAATGGGGAAAATGAGATATTGACATAGGAAAATATTTATTAACTCGTTTTCCATCACAAAGTTTCTAAAATACACAAAAAACAGTTAAAATGGGTCGAAAGAGACAGCTAAAATTAGTTCTTGTACGTGACTATCACTTTCACATTGTATTTCTTGGAAAACACCAAAAAAGTTTCAAGAATTGTTGAAAAAATTCTGAACATTATTCAAATAAAAGTGGCGACAGAAAAAAAATCAAAAAATAGAGGTAGTAGTCAACTAGACTTTATTGAATTAATGACCAATTAGATGATTCATTCAACTTATTGAGGAACTTCATTATGTGCATGTTCATTAAACTGTTTCTCGAAAAAGATGAAATCTTGAAATGCCATTAAACGTTTAACTGTTTAAACCCAATTGTCTGAAAGTCTGGTCCAATTATATTTTCTTCAAAGCATCCAAATGAACTGATGATGAGTGTAATGACATATTATCCAGTTAAAGTGAATTACACGTAATAGCTCTGTTGAGTTATCTCTGATTTTAATTTTAATCGAGATAAAAACAAGTCTGATATGAAGGACTATGTAAAATGTAGATTGAGTTTTTGTGAACTTTCAATTTTATAAATAAAAAACCAGCTTAATCGATCCATAAATATCACGAACAGAGTATGATAACTGTAAACGGTATTTTGGAAGTTCAATTATCATAATGTGGTAAAAATAATCGGTTTTATCTACTTCAATAGATAAGACAATATCGCTTTTCTTTCTCATACATAAGGATTAAGTTCTGAAGGCATTCAGGTTCGTTGGACTATTTTCTTTGGGGTTTTGTAAAAAGGCAGGTACCTCAAAATAACTCACAATCGATTCCTGAACTAAAGGATGACATTATTTGTGTCATCAGTGAGATAGAGCTCCAATTATATCAAAATGTCATTGAAAATTTTAACAGAAGAATGGACGTTTATAGAGGAGGCCATTCAGCAGATATTATTTTTCGTACATAGCTGTCCTGAGTGATAATTCAATAACCAATAAAAAGTTATTGCGAATGAATGCAAATGTTTCATTTATTCTTAAAAAAAAATAAGAAAAGCTCTGAGCATGTGCTTTTGAGAGCTCGTTCATTGGTGGAGCAATAATGCTATTACCTCGAAATTTTGTATGGGACTTGAGATTCATGCTAAGTATGTGAATGCAAAATATGAGCACGATCGGAATTATATTTTGGAAATTATTCGAAAAATGAAAGATGTGAAGAATCGATAATTGAAAAAAATTAAATTCTGATGATGCGATCCTCTTGAAATTCTGCATGAATATTTAGTAGATCACTCATCATTAACAAAATAAATTTCACTCGAATCGGCTATCTTCTTATCTATAATATAAAAAAATCGCAAAATGTGTTGGTAAGCGCATAACTCAACAACGCCTGGACCAATTTGGCCAATCTTTTTTTAAATGTTCGTTGAAGTTCAAGGATGGTTTTTACGGCGAGAAAAATTAGAATTATTGCTGGAAAAACCCTAAAATAAATAAATAAATTTTTTGACGTTTTCTCAAAATCGATTTTTTTTCCGATGTCATTCACATCGGAAAATTAGACAACTGTCAGATCTATTAACGTGAGGGAAGTGCTCGAGAATATTGGTTCATTGTGAACGAAATGGGGCAGATCCAAATGAAACAAGGTATGAATATCATTTTTTAATCCTTTTATAACGTTTATTACTAAAGGTTTTTGTTCTAGGAACGATTGAATTAAAAGATGAATGGAATAAGATCGGAGTAAGTGACATTTGTCAAGCGAGTTTACAGGTCAAAAAACCTCTAGGATATTTGCAATTTTGTGAAGGAAAACCAACAGATTCGAATGAAAAAAGGTACGAATATCCTTTTTGAATAGTTTGAGAACGTTTATTGATAAAAATATTAGTTTCAGGAATATTGAAATTACGAGAAAAAACCAAGTTCATTCGTGATACTGAAGACCTATCACAGAGGAATTTGATGAAAGCAATTAATGTATTTATTGTTACAATTGGATTTTATTATAAAGTCAGTATGTATTGGTGCTTTATATAGATCCTTCCACGATTTCCATAACTGTTTCAATATTTTTAAAGTGATGATTGTTATTGACATGTCCTGTCAGTGGTGATTGAAGGAATTTGAATGTCACCGATGTGAATAAAAGTAAGTACTTGAAGATTGCATTTATTGATCTGTTTAAAAAGGTAGATCTATTGGCAAAACTGATGTGCCATTTGAGTTTAAACGACTACAGTTTCCAGTGCGCCTTGCTTTTGCTATGACTATAAACAAGTCCCAGGGGCAATCATTAAGTGTTTGTGGTACTAATCTAGAAACCCATGTTTCTCACATGGTCAATTGTATGTTGCCTGTTCCCGTGTTGGAAAACCATCAGATTTGTTTATCTATGCGCCAGGTCATCAAACAAAAAACATCGTATACCACAAAGCACTACAATGATAATAATAATTTATGATTCACATGATTAACAATAAAGCGATTACTTACTTTTAAATCCTTATATATGTTTTATTTAATTATTTTTTATTCACAACGCACTATCACCAGGGTGACGGTTCTGTTCAGGAGAATTTTTTAAAATACGTAGACACAAAAACTGCCACATTACAAATCTTTTTGACAGGACGAAGTCTGTCGGGTCAGCTAGTGGAAATATAAAGATTATTCTCTTCAATATTCCTATTGATTTTTCTATGGTTCTGTTAACACTATTGCCACAAAATTTTGCATGAGGCTTATTATAAGCATCTTGCATGTGACCGCAAAATTTAATTTCGATTTGATTCGTTTCGTTTCGTCTGAGATATTGAGGAACTTTGGATGGCCATATTTTATAGAACACCCTGTACGGTTCGGCATCTGAGAACCAAAAATCACAAGTCTATTTATAGGACCGGCCGGCCCCACGGACAGAATTGAATTTGACTACAGATATGTCATTAGGGATTCGAAACCTATCGTTTGAGATCAATTTTCGGCTCAAAATTAGAGACATTTGGGCAAAACGATATAGCACTCTCGTTTAAGTAGAACGAGTGCTTAAAATTGCGCGTTTCTGATTGGCGGAAATTAAGACGAGGGAAAGGAAACTCTCTACACTCTAAAAAAATTCCGGTGTTGATGCTAACACTGAACTATCAAGAATATTATCGATGTATTTTTCCCTTCTTTATGTCACAATTTTATCATTTTTTATCGAAATTATGAGAATATAGTGTTAAGAGGTGTGATTCATGAAACATATTATCAAAAACAGAAACAAAATCAAGAATGGTCTACCATCAGGTACATAAATATTTGTTCATTACATATTTATCAGTGTGAAGAAGATATATTTTATCAACAGGAAAATGTTTTTTGATTCGACAACGAATATTGTTGTAATCTTTCTTTGTGAATAAATTCAAATGAATCGAATTGTTTCAAAAACATGCACAGTAAACGAATACACTAAAAGGCTTTCCAGGAATAAAAATTGCAGAACATAACTAAAAACAGAAGATTAACATGGCGAGTAAGTGCTTAGCTAAATAGTAATTAATAATTTATGGTTCATGATCTGCACTCTTTTAGCTTCGAAAAAACCTGAGTAGCAAATATCTGATATTCAAATTGCTGAATTGCATTTTCTAAATTCAGATAATAATTTGTCATTTCTCATCTTAAGGGTAGGTATACCAGTCAGTGCTAAAAAATACCGAACATGTTATTGCAACCTTACTAAGCTAGTGAAAATAAAGACTGAAACGGTGCGAATTCTCACCGAAACCGATCTACCTCTTATCGTATTTCACACTAATAAATTGTGAAAAAACACACTGGATGATCAATTGAGTCGCAAATAACCGAATGAAAATCACAATCGCTTCAGTGTCAAAGTTGATTTATTTATATGAAAAAAGCAACTCCTTTGAAATCATGAAACACACCAAAAAATTATTGAAAGTCGGTGTTATTTTAGAAGGTGCACCAAAATATCAGGACCTCTAAGGAAATACAGCCGGTGTCAGCGGGTGTTAGCTGGTGTTTGGAAATTTCTTAGAGTGTAGATGTCGCTAGGTAGCCTCAAACATGAATTTAACAAGGGGATTGTCCTACTAGGTGTTCTTAATACAATGATATAACTCGTTCGATCAACTCCTACATTACCATACGAGACAAATTTCATAACCTAATACGTAACCACTTCTTCGTATTCGTACCCACCTCGTTAACCATCACCTATTGCCAATTCCCATTTGGTTCGCTTACCAACCTATTGTCCCAAACATAATATTCAGATTCGGAATAAGCGTTGCGTGCTGTTTGTGGTTGCCATGAATATTCATAACATGCAAATAAGATCTTTAATACGGTGTTTTATGGTACCCTTGAAGAATGTACACTGCGATAAATCCGGAGTGTATGGTGGCTATGAATGACTTCATTGTTTCTCAATCTTCAATTTGGATGAATGGGTATGGAAATATTTCCGATTTGATAATTTTTTTTTCTCTTCACGTTCTCAAAGATATTTGTTTGGATCTTTATATTTTCTACATTTATTTTTGGTACTTACGTACCATATTTGCTTGGAAGACTTTATCAGAATATAATGTTGCAGATGTTGTACATTGAATTTGAAGGATTTAAGAAAAGCTCTACTTATATTCTGGGTTGTTGTAATAAAAATTAAGAAATGCCCTGAGCAGGTGCTTTTGAGCGCTCGTTCATTGGTGGAGAAAGGAGGCTATTACATCAAAATTTTGTATAGGTCTTGAGATTCATACTAGTTATATGAATGTATGCTGGAAATCATGTAGGGTGAAGTGGGGTAATTGCGTACTTGGGGCAAATGTGTACTCATTTGAAAAAAAGGGGAAAAACTGAAGCTAGCTGCTATTTATTGGCGCCATTTATGCCAGTTAAGAGAGGACAGAAGGTGGGCAACAAAAAAGTGAATAGCTTTCACTGGAAAATTCGGAAATAACAAAATCATATACAGTTGTCCTCAACTGCTCTTTTGTACACATTTGCCCCAACAGCAAAACAACTGAATTGTACAGAATTTCCATGCGGCGTACACATTTGCCCCAACTTGTGGGGCAAATGTGTACTTCGGAGGTGGTTTTAAAAAAATAGCAATACAACCATGAAAAAAATAGTTTTTTTAAAATTCTTTGGGTGATTTGGAATCTAGGGAAACGCCGCTAAAAGTTGAAATGAAAAAAATTAAATTCTGAATACTCTCCTCCCCACCAGAGGCTGAAGAAGTTGAATTTCGTCAAAACAGGTACGCAATTACCCCACTTCACCCTAAATAATGAAATATGTGAATCCTCTTGAAATTTTGCATGAACATTCTGTATGTATGTATATCAATCTCCATTAATGAAATAAATTTCAGTTGAATCTGATATTTTGTTATGGAAATATAAAGATTTTTCTTTTTTCTTGAGGTTTTTATGGTTCCGTTGACACTATGGCCACAAAATTTGGCATGAGGCTTATTATGAGCATCTCGCATGCGGCCGCAAAATTTTATTTCGATTGGTGTCGTTTTGTCTGAGATATTGAGGAACATTTTGAATGGCCATATTTTATGAAACACCGTGTACGATTTGGCTGGAAAACGAACTTAACCGAGAACATTTTCGACTAAAAGTTCGAAAGTTCCAGACATTTGGGCAAAACGATATAGCACTCGTTTAAGAGGAACATGCGCTCAAAAAAAAATTGTTCATTTACACATATTACGAATAAAATGACTATTTTCCTAGCCTTGACTGTAATGAATTTTTGTATTTGCACACTTGAAGGTAGTCTCTCGTCCGTCTAAAATTTAACGACATGAATGAGTCAGGTCTGCTCTCATAAATGACGTCATTGTGTGGTAATAATTAAGTATTCTGATTCGTCGCGTAGTCATCTATTTTTGCCGCGGATGCGAGCATGGCTGCCCTAGATTTTATCAATCAGCCGATGGTTTTCGATCCGTTGGAAAACTTCTGAGGATTCCGAAGAAAATTGGCTATCTGGAAACATGTTTCATGTTTTTGTTCCGTTAGGAATAGTACATTGTTTACCGGGTAGGAAAAGCTTAACATTCCTGGACGACTGTGAAGATTGCTAAGTCGAGGCGCAAGCCGAGACTTAGCAACACAGAGTCCAGGAATGTGGCTTTTCCTACGAGGTAAACATACTATTTTTCCGCAAATCGTTTAAAATTCGACAGATATTGAACATTTTTAAAAAATTCCCGAATTTTTGACATTTTCTTAAATTGTATCATTTTTCGATGTCATTCTCATCGGAAAATTAATGAGAACTGTCAGATGTGTTTACGTGAGGGAAGTGCCTGAGAATTTTGGTTCATTGTGAACGAAATAGGGCAGATCCAAATGAAACAAGGTAATGAATATCATTTTTTAATCCTTTATAACGTTTATTACTAAAGGTTTTTGTTCCAGAAACGATTAAATTGAAATTATGAATGGAATAAGATCGTAAGTGACATTTGTCAAGCGAGTTTACAGGTCAAAAAACCTCTAGGATATTTGCAATTTTATGAAGGAAACCCAACAGATTTCGAATGAAACAAGGTACGAATATCCTTTTGAATAGTTCTATTACGTTTATTGATAAAAATATTTGTTCCAGAAACTCTCAAATTACCATGAAGAACAAATTACTTTTCTATCATTTATGTAGAACACTAACAACTGTACGGAAATATCATTTCCTTACAGTAAGGAAATGACATTTCCTTACAGTAAGGAAGTCCTGACTTTTTCTTCAAGAAATTTTGACAGGAATGTCAAAATTTCCTATCGATTTGCGGAAAAATCTTTTTTTTTAAATGGGCCCAAAAATCACCCCATCAATATTGACATTCAATTAGGAAATACCCTGTATGTCTACACATTTTTGAGAGCTTGTTCTACTTAAACGAGTGCAATATCGTTCGACCAAATGTTTGTGATTTTCGAATTTGAGATGAAAATGGTCTCAAACGATAGGGTTCGACTCCCTGATGAAGAATCCGTGATCAAATAATTTTCTGTCCTTGGGGCCGTCCGGCTGTTATCACGATAACTTTCGAAGGGGTTGTCCTAGAGACTTGAGATTTTCAGGGCGGGTTCGGTTTCCGAATGCCGCGGTTAAGTTCGTTATCCGGCCAAATTGTACAGGGTGTTCCATAAAATATGGTTATTCAAAATTTTTATTCCTCAATATTTCAGGCAAAAAGAAACGAATTGAAATGAAATTTTTATACTGAAGGTTCAATGCAAAATTTCAAGAGAATCGCATCATTGGAACCACAGAATTTAATTTTTTTAACTATTATTTTTTTACATTTTTCTGTTTTTGAATAATTTTCAGAATATTATTCAGATTGTGCTGAGATTTTTGCATTATATATTTAGTATAAATCTTAAGTCCTATACAAAATTTCGAGGAAATAGCCCCCTTGCTCCACTAATGAACGAGTGCTCAAAAACCACATGCTCAGGGTTTTCTTAAATTTGTATTACTCGATTTCGAAGTTACTCTATATCCAATACACTAGACTGTTTGGATTGGATAATGTTTGTATAGAAGTCTACTTCATAAACAATTTTCCAAGTAAACAACTATCGAATTAATACCTCAAAACAAGTACTGTAATCTGTTTTCAGATTTTTGGCATAAATATATGCAAAAAATCATTTATAATTAACTGCTGAAGCATCAACATTACCGGTAGATGAAATGTAAACATAATTCTCTGAAATAACTAACCGTATACTTCGTAAGGAGTTCATCAATAATTTTAAAATTTGACCGGCTTATATCTTTCAGCTTGATCATTATTATGCAATTTATTTCTTTCTGAGAAAGCTTAGCAGAGTGTTCAAATTATGAGGTATCTTAATAATACAATTAGTTTTTTGATCGCTCGTTGTACTTCAACGAGTGCTATATCGTTTTGCCCAAATGTCTGTAAGTTTAGAATTTTGAGCCGAAAATGGTCTCAAACGATAGGGTTCGACCACTACCTACCACAGGGTGTCAAGGAAAAAAGTACCATGCATAGTGCCACGCGATAGAGGGCCATAAAATGTGAAAAAAAGTCCCATGAATATAATGTGTCCGAAACTGTTTCAATGAACGAACAAATAGATTGATGTTACAATCATATAATTCATTCCGAATACTCTTGAGGAAGTCTTGACATATTGATGAAACGTCATCTACTCCTTGAATATTTATATTTTGATCACTAGCAGACCCAAAGACGTTGTTCTGTATACACAAAAATCATTCAATTCGATCCAGCCGTTTTAATTGCAGAGTAGATGAATAACCTAAATAACGACTACAGCGCCATCTGTTGATCTGATTTGTGATCATAAACATACGG
>JACDNR010000537.1:0-30648 GCA_013421045.1 Propylea japonica
GCACCCCACAAACCAATATTTGTGTGAAATTCCTCAGTTATTTATCCGCTAAATGATAATACAGTAATTATAGGCCCTAATTGTAGCATTCTGGGTCACAAATAGGCAGTTCGGGCGATATTAAAAGCACCAATAAATGTTCGCAATTTCGACAGGCTCTAATTTAGGGAGTTTTAGTTTCCCCGCTATCTGCGGTGTGGCCTGAAAGTTATCGACGGGGTAGCTGGGCAGGGGGTTGAAGGCGGGCGGCATCCTAGGGATGCCCATGTACATTTAGCAGGTTAGCCGTACGCAGAAGGTCAGGGGTAGATCCGACGGTCCATAATGATCTTTGGGTATTTATTAGGAAGGTCTGAACGGGAATAATCCGACCAGAAACAGACGGAAATGTTTTTGTGGATTACTGAATATTAAACCTAGCTCTGTGTTGTATATCGAGGCAACATATTACCGATGTGATTCGCACGCAAAATGTGCTGTTAGTTTATACAGGTCAGGGTCCACAAGTTGCACATTGATTAAAAAAGGGTTAGTCTTCATTTTCTTTGTGGATAAGATCATAATATCAAGAAATGATATTTCAATGAATGGGCATTTACAGTGATTTCCACACATGAACATTCAGTATATCAATATTCATTAAAAAATTAATATTTACTCTATATGAAATATACAGTGTGAAGTTTACCCCCTCAATTTTGAAGTGGCCCCTATTTTCAATTTACTTCTTATTTTAGTTGACCCTTCCAATTAATATCGATTTCTTTGGACATAAAGGTCCTAAAGATGTGAGAAAAAGGTTTTTTGAAAGATGACCACCTTTTATTGAAGTGGAACAATATGGAAATATTTAACTTAGAAATGTCATAAAAATTGTATTAAAAAAAGTACTGATTTTCTTTGTAAATTCGCAATAGTACAAGAACTAGCACATTGTGGTATATTTTCTCTTTCAATGAACTAACACGCAAGGATATTAGCTACAAAACGATACCAACATTATTTCTGTAAGTTACATAATTAGAAAGTAATTGCTGTTCGAAGATGATCTTTATGAAAATTAATAAAATAAAAAACAACTCAGTACTGTACTTTCGATCATTTGTAATAATCAAACAGACAAATTAATCATAAAAATTGCTCTAAATGGCCACTTCTGCTTTGTAGATAGGCAGTGGCCCTCATGACGGCCTGTAGCAACAGAAAAGTTTGTGGCGCTCGCGTAATGGTCATGTTCGAACAGCAATAACTCCCAAATTATTTAACTTAAAGAATGATGTAGATGTTGTTTAGTAGCTAATATCCTTGCGTGTTAAATTATATCTATAAAAATTATACTTCAATGTGCTTGTTCTTGTACTATTGCGGATTTACTAAAAAATCAGTAAACTTTCTTTACAAATTTTTTTGAAGAATTTTTTTATGGCATTTTCACGTTAAATGTTTTCATATTGTTCTACTTTCATGAAAGGTTGTAGTATCATCTCTTAAAAAAAAATTTCACATCTGTAGGACATTTATTTCTGAAGAAATCGATATTATTTGGAAGGGTCAACGAAAATAAAAAGTGAATTTAAAATGGGGGCTTCTCCAAAATTAAGAGGGTAAACTCTCCAATGTGGGTTTTTTTGTCGATATTATAAGGTATATTTGATGCCCTTAAATCATCGCTAAGTCATGACCAAACACACTGTATAAAGATTCTTATTTTCAATAATCCGATTGAATTTTATATGGTTGTGGCCACAAAATTTTGCACGAGGCTTATTATAACCAACTTGCATGTGGCCACAAAATTTCATTACGATTGGTTTCGTTTGCTCAGAGATATTCAGGAACAAATATTTTGAATGGCCACTCTGAAAATTTCAAGTCTCTTGAACATTCCCTTCAAAGTTATCGTGCTAACGGCCGTCCGAAAGGACGGCCCCATGGACAGAATTGAATTTGATCACTGATTCGTCTTCCTGGACTCGAATCCTATCGTTTGAGACAATTTTCGCTCAATTTCGAAAATTACAGACATTTGGGCAAGCGATAAAGCACTCGTTTAAGTAGAACGTGAGAGCTCGAAAATATCTCATCCAAGTGAAATTAATATATGGTATAAATCAATGTATATCATGAAAGAAATGGGCCCAGGTGGGAACCATGAGGTACCCCAGAAGGCACTGCGGAATATTCTCCAAATATCGTGGCTTCCTCCAAGGCATTCTCCTAAATAAGTAAAATGTTTTATTCATACGATACATTAGGGTTTGTCATACGTTTTTTTATCATTATTCCGAAATTGAATTCGATATTTAGGATGGAATACCACTATTTAAATCTATGGGAGATGATTATCCTCCAAAGGGTCCTGTAGCGGTCTTAGAAGAACAGGAGATTTGAAAAATCATCACATCAGACCTGGTTTGAACACTCTCCTGGCCCAGAGCATCAATAAGTATTTTCTATCTAAATATTGAAGGTAGTTATTCGAATAGTCTTAAGTTTTAATTTTGTAAAAACGGCGAGACAGGGTTTTTTCTACTGAGGTTTTTTCCTGTGCTCTGGTATCATACGCCAGAATAGTATGGTACCCCGATTTGCACCAACCTTAGCTAGAACTTTTGTCTATGTACCTATTTTATTTTGTTAGCTCTCAAATCAGAAGAATATATATATTAGGGTTGAAATCAATGTTTATCATAAAAGAAATGGTGCCAAGTGGGAACCCTGAGGAACTCCACAAGGCACTACAGAATATTATACGGTTACTTGCGGGACACTTCTCCTATCATGGCAACCGTCATATTTATCGCTCAAATATTAACAACTCCATTATGTTGTATGCCCGGAAGTTAATAGGATGTGAATAAATAATAGGGTTTTCGCACTTGGCCGGCGCGAAACCATACCCCGTAGCCAGGGGCACGTTAATTTGGCGAATGTAGTAGCTGCGGAATTGTATCGACGCAATTAGTTTGATGATAATTGCGTATCGCAGTTCTCAGCGGAATCCACCGGATACACCGGATTATTCAATCAGCTCTCGGAACTTTTTACAAACGCCTGTCGGTTGTGTCGTGTCGTAGATGTCGGAAATTATGGAGAATCGCGGAGTCTATCGGCTTTTTCGAGGATTTGTTCGTATAGGCATAGACTGTACCGGGGGGTACTAGATTCATTGTTTAATGAGGGGATCCCAGAAAAATAGATTACTTCAATGAATTCTACTGAAGAAAGTGCCTGCATAATGTTTTAGTTTCATGTTAATAACTTTAGTAATAAAGGAGTTATGGAAACTTTTCATTTAACGCAATTTTCCAATTTTCTCTAATAGCTCGAAATCGGTTCGACTTAAGAGGCTGTGGTTTTGACCAAAAGAATTCTGTCAAAAATCGAGCCCAAAAATGTGCCAATCATTTTGTTCTATATCATCGGGTTTCTGAGATCTCCTCATAAAAATCAATTTTTTTTACATCAGGAGGTTATTATGGCACATTCGAGACGATTGACAGTCTTATGTGCCATGAAAGAAACACTCATTTTACGCACTTAATACAAAAATAACTATTTCGTAGATAAATGTCATAACTGATTTTTACAGGTTCATATTTTGAATAATTTCAGAGTATAATTCCGATCGTACTGAAATTCTGTACACATAAACACAGCATGAATCCTATACAAAATATGAAGTTATAGCATTATTTTTCCATCAATGAACGAGCTGTCAGAGCACCAGTCAGGGCTTTTTTAAATTTTTCATTTACGGTTTTTCTGTGCATATAACATGATGTTTTTTTTTCATTTTCGTGATTCGAATCAATCTTGTGAATGTAAGGATACAGTATATTTCGAAAAACGGTTTCAAATCTTGCTGTGCAATCTAGAGTTACTCATAGTTTCAATTTGTTGGTTGCTCAGAGGAAGAAGAAGCATTCTTTCCTCAGAGTAAGAAATAAACATATTCATTTATTATTTCTTACTCTGAGTTTCTTTCTCTACAACATAATGAAGTTGTTTTTGTTTGATTTTTGCATTGAAAGTTATTGGTTGGCAGAACAGTTTTCTGTATTGAAAGATAATGAATTAATTCGTGAATAGAAATTTCCTAGTACTTTTTCATATGAAAATGAAACATGACTTAGAAATCTGTAAAACTGCGATATGCCGCACGATTTGCTCTACAAGATATGGCAGAATAATAGTATATTATGCAACGAACGTATAATGATAGCCATTATTCGCGAGGTGAAGTTTACCCCAAATCACCGAGTGATAACAGTCATTATACGCGAGTAGGATACTATACTTTATCCACGACTACTGAATATATTTCTTGAAAGTTTCAACATTTGGCGACCGCGACAAGACCTTTCTATGACAAGCGTGGAAAAAGTCAAGTTAACACATGACAAATTTTTGGACAACTCGTCATTGTATATTTTGTAATAAAAAAGCTTTAATTGACATAATGGAAATAGATTGACAAGGTATGCCCATATTTATTTTGTTAGTTGGAGTACTTAGAATACTGAAGAAATACCAATTTAATAAACATTATATCAGAGCTTAATCCTTGAAGCATCTGACAGCAGTGAATTATAATCTCATTATGGTATGGGATGATATCTATACTAGTCAGCTAGATCCAAACAACTTTGGAATGTTTTTCACGGACGTTACTTGGAATATTTCGAACATTGTTTTCCGGAGATTTCTATTTCTCCCATATCGATGAAAACATTCAAAGGGACTGAGGAAATTAAGAAACTTAAAGATATGTTGGATAAACTTCATACTGTTATATTTTCCAAGCCCGAATATAAGGACACGTATAAAACACTGAAGAAAAAATATGACCTTCTTCTATCTGATAAAAAAGAGAATATTTCAACAAAATCATTTTGAATTCTGAAAATAAATCCAAAGCTTCTTGGAATATAATTAAGTCTATCACTGGAAACAATAAGTTCAATAAGATCCCTTTGACTAGAAATGACCCATACTCTCTTGCAAGAGAATTCAATGAATATTTTGCTAATATGCCATCAAGAATTACTCAGAATATGACCATATCTGATGTTGAAGACTCGGGGGAGAGACTTAAAAGTTCATTTATTTGTTCGATATTTCTGAGAATGAGGTTTTGTCCGTGATAAAATCTTTGAAAAACAAAATTTCCTGCGGTTACGATGGAGTCCCGGTAAAAGTCTTAAAAGCATCAGTTCAATACATAATCAAGCCTCTCACCTTCATTATAAATCGTTCGTTCAAAGAAGGAACATTTCCAGATAGTTTAAAGATAGCTTTGGTGAAACCATTATTCAAAAAGGCGATGTAAGTGATTTCAACAATTATAGGCCAATCAGTATACTACCCTCATTTTCCAAGATATTTGAGAAGATTCTCTGCAAGAGGCTTTCAAGCTTTTTTCGGAAGTTTGGTATAATCTCGCCAAATCAACATGGCTTCATGAAGGACAAGGGTATTGAAACGGCGGTCTTTGAACTGATAAATGAAATAACTATTGCTCTGGAAGAAGGAGAGGTTCCATTGAGTATGTTTTTGGATCTTTCAAAGGCATTCGACTGCGTCGATCATAAAAAGCTCCTAGATATTCTGGAAGAGTGTGGTATAAGAGATGTTCAACTAAACCTTTTGAGGAGCTACCTGACATCTAGAAACAGAGAGTTGTCTTGGAGATGGATGGAGAGGTTTTTACGTCAGATGATGTAGAAATAATTATGGGAGTTCCCCAGGGCAGTATTGCAGGCCCTCTATTATTTCTTGTGTATATAAATTTTTTGGCTAAATTGTGTTTACGTTTGTATAAAGAAATTTCATTGAGGTTGTTTGCTGATGATGTAAATGTTTTGATCCGTTCGTTTTCTGTAAAGTCTGTTATAAATGATGCAAATGTAATGATGAATTTGATATTTGAGTGGTTGAGTAATCATAATCTGGTTTTAAATGTTGAGAAAACTCAATGTTTATTTTTTTATAATGAAAGGTCTAAATTGGATTATCCTGCTTCTATAAATGTTCAGAGTAGTTTCATAAAGTTGAGAATAATGTGAAGTTCTTAGGACTAGTGCTTGATAAACACCTTAAGTGGGACCCTCACATTGCACAGTTGAAGAGTAGACTTAACTCCGCTTGTTACTCGTTATTCATGTTGAGGAATCAAGTAGATCTAGATTTATTAAAATTGGTATATTTTGCAAATTTCCAATCTGTATTATCCTATGGAATTATATTCTGGGGCAGTTCACATCATACAGATACTATTCTGGTTACTCAGAAAAGAGCATTGCGTACTATGTTGTCTTTAGGGTATAGAGAGACCTGTAGGGAGTTTTCAAAGAAAATAAAATTTTGACTGTGTATGGTTTGTACATTTACAAACTGCTCATCTTTTTCAATAAAAATGGCCAGTACTTCACAAGCTTCAGAAATTTGAATAACACCAGAAGAATTTTCCCATACATTTTACCATTGCATTGCACTGTTTCTAGGAGTAAATCTGTTGAGTGTATGGCTATAAGTTTATTCAATGCTTTACCTAAAGAATTGCAAAATATCACGTGTCATAGAAATTTCAAGAAAGAATTGTATCGTCTTATTTTGAATTGTGAGCCTTATAGTTTAAGTGAATTCAAGGAATTTGTAAAATGTGAGAGCCGTATTCTTTCATAATGTTTGTTGACTTGTCTCATTTTTTATGATTAAATTGTAATTATTTGGGATTAATAAACATTATTATATTATTATTATTATTATTATTATTCCCTTGTGATTAATGGGTACCATCAAGGCCGAGCACAGAAACGTACAATGGAAGGATTTACAATAGTCGTGGATAAACGATATTATAACACCTCATTATATGTGACCAAAGAATGAAAATAAGTTTTGGTCTGACTTTGAGGACAAGTGCCCGAAATTCCCCCATGACTTCTCTCCATTTTTCCCAGTCCTTCGCCAATCACGAAAGAAATATGCAAATATTCAGATTTTCCGAATCTCAACAACCGAGCTTTCCTTCTCTCTTCGCTTGTCCTTCGTATTTTTGAGAGCAATACTGTAAATTACATCGCTATGCATCAACTGCAGATGGGGTATAAATCAGGACAGTCCACTAAACGCCATCAGCAGCGAGGCCTGCTATGATGGGAAAGGGGCGGGCAGTTGGGCCCCGAAATTAAATAACAATCTAGTTCAGTATTACATCGTCCGATCTGACTTGCTCGCAGCCAGTTCTGGGACACTGATGCTGGACTGCCAGTGCAATGACCTACGCTTATGGGCTCATATACTGGGTGACTAATTAAGTTGTACAATTATGTCAACGATATACTATTACTCGTATCAATTGAAACACTATTTTCATCTGCAATTTTAGTAAGTAAGCTGTAGGGGTGCTAGCATAGAGATAGGATAGTATAGAGTTGCCATCATTGAAATAAACGTGGTATCAGATGCGCCATATTACTACCACCCAACGTCAAAATTAACAATCGTTGAATTTTCTGGAGGAATTGTGATTCTTGCTCCTGTTTCTAGTTTAATTGTGTTTTATTCTGCTTTATAATACAATAAAATGGTATCGTGCACTGAAAGGCTTTCTTCAAGCAGGGAAGAGACAGATAAGAAGAAAATTAGAAGAAAAAACATGTCACAGGTAGGGATGAGTACTGAACAGATCAGCATTCGAAATTTTTGCTAGTCTGTCTTGGTAATCTGATATTTTTTTATATGTGTATATTATCGCCTAAAGAAAAATTGTTTATTTGATATTCAATTGACCTTATTTGAACAGGATTCCTAAAGACCAACACGTCAAATTTTTTGGGTGAAATTTGTAACCGAAAAAACTGGCAACTTAATTCAACCCTGAACTTTACTCCATATTGGTCCCCGACTTAGCCCCGCCCATTGGTACTAGTTTTCCTTACTCAATTGTATGTCATAGCGTCCCTTCTCTATTATATCTCGATGGGTCCTACTGTTCAGTCCTTATCTCCATTCTTGTTCACTGCAGAAGGTGCTACTCCTGAGCTTCTCTGAACATTCATATAGGCATTGTTCCTACCATGTTCCTACTCGCTTTATTATAGCTTGAATGAATTATGTTTAAAAGGCTGTTGAAGAAATTGAGGAAAACAATTTAGTTTGAACAGTTGAGTTTACATTATTTTATTATATTGAAACAGTACTTTTTTCTTCAAAAAGGCATTATTTGGTGGCCGGTGGCTCCTTCTTTGTTTAGATTTATTTGTCTCAACCTTTTCAGCCTTGAACTAGAACATTCTGGTTATTACTTTTTGGTTGTAGATTCAAAAGGAAGATTTCTGGAGGGCACAGCAGTCTTTTTCAAGAGCTTCCCTTGTTGGCAACTGGGATCTGTAAACGATTAACCCATGAATCTAATTTAACCTACAAGTTTTGTGTAATCCGTACTTACCTCCATAAAAGTAATGGTCATCTACAAAATGCAAGAAGCAAACTTTCTTATCTCCTGTACCTGGTCTACCGATTTCAAGTTTCAAAAGAAAGGCTTTTCGCAATCCATCTATATTTTACTCTCGATTTCCCTTCTACCCTAACACGAAATTTATCCCTAGCCTGAAGAAATGCATGAAAATGTATATTTTGATTTCTTTTCCTAGGAATAACACTGAGGAACTGTATAAAAGCGGTTTGAACATTCACATAATTCACGACAACACAATGCAAAATAAAAGAATCATGTCAATATTAATGGTTTCTCAGATCGTCATCAGATAGCTTGATTTGCCTGTACAAGTTGCATTGCCTCTGAGATCCAGATGACACTGAAGCTTCTAATGGCTGTAAATCAAGGGCCATTTGAAGCTGTAAGGAATGGCTCATAATGCTTGGAAAATAAGAAAGCTGGGGAGGCTCTTGTAAAAGAAGAAGTATACACTTCTCTCACAAGACCAGTACTCTCAGGTTGGGTATCGCCCATACTGATTAGGGCAGAGGTCGATTATTGGGAAAATGAGAAGTATTCTCTCTGAAATAATTGTTAGAGACAAGCTCAACAAGCTCTACTATTATCAGAAGGATACACTGATCGCTGGGCTTTCTACAGGTGTAGTAAGATACTCACCACCTAAAGAAGATCGGTAAGGGAAAACTCGTTAACATATCATAATATATGAGGACAAGGTATAATGTCCTGCCTGTGTTTGTATCACTGGACCTAGGAGATCGTACGCGACTAGAGCACTTGGGGTCATGACAGATCTCACTCTCACATCCAGTGATCAAAAGGTATCTACAGGTAACGAGAGAATTAAAAGTCAGAGGGCTTGGTTTTTTCTGATCAAGTTTGCATTTATCAAAGAGATATAAACTATTTCAGAAAAAATAACAAATTGTAAGCCAGAACAATGTGATGTTTCAAGACCTACCATCAAAGTGCTACTCAAAAACGTTCACTGGCAGTTAGCACAGATACCTAAGTAGCTTCACTTCATTCGAAACCACACATTTTCATCGCAACACGGTTTAAAAAAGGACCATAACATCGAACACTCTTCCATACTGAACTCGAGTCTCGGACCTCCGCTAGAATCCAGAACAATAGCATGCAGAATATGAGAGAATGTCGACTAAATGAAGGAATCTGGCCCATATTCCGGTGTTGGGGAGAACAAAGAGACACATAGATATAGGCGATAATTCACGGTAGAGGTATGCAGCGATTTTCAATAGAATGTGTGGCGCTGTAATCTCTGCTGACTAGCTGTCTCATCTATCCTGGCCTGCTTTGTATCGTTTGCGAGACGCATCTTATGGCTTTAAGATGTCAATCAAACAAGGCTCCCCCCAATGGGGATTTTGCACATGTGACTCTTATTCCGTAACGTCTGTTGTGTAATTGAAATTCATGGAATATTGGGGTTGGCTACGTTTTATTTTCAGCAGTTGTATTGTATCTATTCTTTGGAGAATTGAGATGAGAGATGATATGATTTTTTTTGTTAATCATTGCTTCGAAATGGGATCAATGCCAGGAATGACCATTTTTCGTTTCGAATTAGGAGTTCATTGCTAAAAAACTTTTTAGGTATTCACTCCCAGTCTCTGGAACAGGAATAATTAAAAAAAAATTTCAATTACCTAAGATTAAGTGCTCCTGCGAAAATCTTTGCACTTATTTGTCAAGAGCGAATTGGTTTTGAAAAAATTTTTGTCTATATCAAAAACCTTCTTCTGACAAACTTGTAAAATCTTCAGAATTATCGGTTTTTTCATTTTCATTCTAATTGACATTGAAAGTTGTCAACACATAGAGATGTTGATTTATTTAATTTTTAACTTTCCTAATGTCATTTCTTTCTTCAATAAATTAATCTAAATACGATCTATTCCAACAGAACAATTAGCCAAATTATCTACTTCATCTAACAAAATACATATGGATTCCTTAATTTTCCTTTTATAATTATCAGGTTCCGTCATTAGGATCTTTGTGTTGTTCCAGTTCATCATATGATCTCCGCTATTTGAACATATATCATCTTGTAATGTCTCTATTTTTGATGTTGTTCTTATCTTTGCGTTTTCTTATCTTTAAAGGTCTTGATGTCTCTCCTGTATAAGATTTATCACATATACAGGGAATATTGTAAACACAATTTTTTTATTTTTTGTCTCATTGAAAATTTTAGCAATGCAGAATCCTCCCAGATTATATCTCAATGAATATCTGTTAGGGGTTTATGTTTCTTTTTTCCATTTCTATCATTTCTATGTTTGGGTTTATAGGTTTTACTTCAACGCTCTCTATTATTCGAATGATAATGATAATTATGATAAATAGAGAGATTTTCGATTCCGTTGATCTTGAGAATGTTGTGCTTGGTGTATTCAGTGAAATCTCATGTGAATTATGACATTTGCATTCTGTTTTTGCTCTCTCATATGGAACACTGTACTATAGTTTACCCTAATTATAAAAATTCTCCAGAAACTTCATTTTTGAGAGGCTCTATCAGAAATTTGAATGTTTATGAACAGCCAGAATTGATTTTGACCATGAATTCTTCAGCTGTGAAAGCAAACGTATCGTATAATACCAGTCCCAAATTCTGAACTTCTTGGCGGAACTAAACACGGTTTTTTCCCTAGGAATAAGAGCTCAAAGCATGGAGCATTTCCGTTCTGATTCTCATTTCAATCACATTCTTTTTCGCACCGTGTCAATCATGATTTATGAAGAAATACCTGCTGACAAACTAATAAATGGCGACTTATGGCAGCATGTCGAAGGGAAAACCGTAGCCTCAGCTTACCAGAGCTTCGACAGGAAACTATACACATCGACAAAATTCCTGGACCACCTTAAGTTTTTAGAAATGAGTCAGAAAGCGTAAAATAAAATTTTGTTATGTTACCGAAGTAGGGAATGAACTTGATATTAACTAAACACGAGAAACAAAATACACGAAATAGTGCAAAGTGCAATGATTTCCATTAGTTCAAACTCTTGATATTGCTCGTTCAATGAAAGGATTCATGAATTTTGTGTCCATCAACATGTTAATCTTTGAATTTTTGCATCAACTCGTTCATTTTCTTCTTGTCTTGTGTGATGGGGCCTAGCATTGCCATCCATGTATATAAAATTGGCACCAGTTTTATATGGAAGAGAAAAATAATCCGTTCATTGATGCAATGAAGTCTGGAATTTATTCTTTGTCCAGAAAACTTTTCTCACAAAATGTAGTCTTTCGTGTAATCCTGTCTCCCTTTAAACTCTGTGTCGCTGAATATCACTAACTATGCCTATTATTGTTTCGTCAGAAGGAAAGAAATTTTGCTACTGACCAATAGACAGCTTCTGTGTTTCGGTACCCATTGTAGACCCTGAGAAATTACCTGGTTACTCTTAAAAGTCTTCTGAATAGCAAACTTGCTCAATCTAGAGGTACATTTCTTGTTAGATACCAATCTTCCCTTGCATTAATTGCCTCTACGACGCTTGGTTCCTTGTCTGGTTTCCTGCACTATTCAAATAGCTGAAGCGAGGAAAATTGCAAGTGTCTAGGCCGGAGATATCGATTTTGTTAGACAACAATTTTGTTCAAGACCAATTTGCTCCTGACAAATAAGTGCAAAGATTCTCGCAGGAGCACTTCACCTTAATCAAACATTTTTTAATTATTAATGTTTCAGAGACTGGGAGTGAAAACCTATAAAGTTTCTAAGAAAACTAGGCCGGAGAGGTTCTTAAGTGTTTTCCAATAAGAGATGTTATTTTGATATTAAAAATGCCATTTTTCAATATAAATGATCGGATGTTTACTTCATTATAAAGAAGAAGCTATGCCGTTAATAGTGGACAATAACATCAGGCAAATAACCACCACGACCACGCTTACAGGACTAAATCCTTTTAATGAAATTTTCCATAACCAAATCGCAAAGTGGCTGCCCTATGTCCTCGATGGCCTCACGAATTCCATCTTTGAGGTCTTGAATCGACGCTGGGCCATTAGCGTAGACCTTCTCTTTCACGTGATCCCAAAGGAAGAAGTTGCAAGGTGTTAAATCACAAGATCTCGATGACCAATTGTGATCACCTCTTCGAGAGATAACACGGTCCGGAAACTTTTCGCGCAAAAGATCAATGGTTTCGTTGCTTGTGTTATCGGCTGGCTTGAGTTCTTAACTGAACTTTATAAGCCTTAAGACCCAATTCTTTATGCAAAATACGGTGTAATGACGTTTGTGGAATGCCTAATTCCAAAGAACGACGAGGAATGGACAAACCTGGGTTTTCTTCAACACTTTCGGCTACAGCAGCAATATTCTCCGCTGTTTTTGAGCGACGTGCACGGGTTTTATTCTTCACATCACTAACTTGTCCAACAGCTCGAATTTTTCCACCAATTTCTTTATTGCGGTCCGACAAGGTGCTTCACGACGACCCAAAAATGTTCGAGTTTTACTAACCGTCTCTGCCAAATTTTCACCATTTTTATAGTGAATTCTAATAATTTCAATGCGTTCTTGAAGCGTGTATCGTTCCATTTTCATTAATGACGTAGTTTCTACTTGTCAAATGTCAAAAAATGACAGCTTCAAACGTGACATCTACCGAAATAGCGGGCTATTCAAAATAACTTCCTTTATTGGAAAATCCTTTACAACAGTACCTTTCTATGAGCCTCTTCTTTCCTCATGAATTCCTTTCTGTAGGTGTTCCCTTGTACCACAGAAATATTCGATTCTGGTCCTTAAAAAAGACTTGACCACCCCTTCCTGGCAAGATCATCAGCCTCCTCGTTTCCCCTGATTTCTGAGTGTCCTGAAATCAATATCAAGGAGACTATTCTACCATCTTTAAATTGATGGTTTTGTAGCTCAGCAGCTGCTTGACTATCTACGTGTATGGATATTTACTCGTGTCTCAACAATCAGCTTAACTTGCCATATTTAACTCCTTTTAAAAGTTTGGAGTCTTAAATTGGAGGGAAATTATTCTCGTAAACATGTTGGATGCATGAATAACACCTGCGAAATGAATAAAGATTAAATGAATAAAAACTAGCTGTAAAAATCATTTTTTTAGAATTTAAAAGGGTGGGTCCAAAAATTTTGTCGACGTGTGTATAAAACGTATTAACGTAGACTTTCAGCGGACTGATGTAGAAGCAATCGGTTGAAAAATCGAGGCAGGCGGCGTTGCACCGCCACGACAATTCGTTTAATCCCGACGATTTATGTCGGCTCCAGTCGCTTGTTTAATTTTTTATAGGTAAACTGACCGCAGGAATAAGTCCGAACTACTCGGTCGGAAACAGCTTGGAAAATACGAATTTGTCAGGTTTCATTTTTAGGAGGGATGATGGACGGCCATATTATGGTCTGGGCTGGTTTACACGCATTTCACATACCGTTCGGAGTATGTGGAATGATAGGAAGTTAGTAGAGGTATTTACAATGAGTTGTTGCGAGCTTCTATTGCGTTTGAATATATGGAAGACTAGCGACCCGCCCCGGCTTCGCACGGTAATTCGATCCAAGTAAAACTGTTAAATAAAGACAGTTGCATCAAAATTTTATCATAAATTCCCTAAATTATGGCGCCTACCGACCCTCTAAGTTAGAAAAGTGATCAAATACTAACTTGAAGTCTTAGTAACACTCAGTTAAAAAAAAAACATCAAAATCATTTCAGTAGCTAATGCGTCATGCGCTTTTTGACACGATCACGCTAGATTTCCGCGGGAATGAGGTATTTTCCCGCCTTAAGTACGATAGCATGAATATTAATAGCCCATATCCTTTTCTAGGTTACTATCTATCAACTAAATTTCATCAAAATCCGTTCAGCCGTTTAGGCATGATAGAGCAAAACTCCCAGAAAAAACCATAACAAAATCACTAACTCAATTCAGTTTTCTGCCTACTTCCTACCCCCTAAGTACCTTCTATTACCTTACTAAATTTCATCAAAATCTGTTCAGCCGTTTAGAAGTGAAAGAGCAAAAGTCCCAACAAAATCGACTAAAAATGACTAACTCAATTTAGTTATCTGCCTGCTGCCTACCCCCTAAGAACGATGGCGTGATTATTTATATAGCCTATGACCATTTCTAGGTTATCATCTATCACCATACCAAATTTCATCAAAATCCGTTCAGCCGTTTAGGCGTGAAAGAGTAAAAGACAGATAGACAGAGTTATTTTCGCATTTATAATATTAGTATGGATGATTACCTGAAGTTATGGGGTAGTATGTGTCAGTGCGAACATCCTGTATAAGTTTCACACGTAATACAGAAAGGTCTGTATAACCTTACTTCATCAAAAACGTGTCTCAGATAGATAGAATTGATATTGAGATAACATTATTTGTTTCGATGAGAAAAAGTCCTATGATATGAACATTCCTCAAACAAGTTTTTTTATAGGGGGATTAGTGTAGAGTAAAGTCATTTTATTCAGGTTTTCATCCTTGTTGTTTTTTGTCCTCTTATGGTTAACATCTCTGTCTCTTCAAGTACTGAGAAATACACGTGTTGTAAAAGGTTTTCCAATAAGAGGTGTTATTTTGAATGGCCCGCTATTTCGGTAAATGTCACGTTTAAAGCTGTCATTTTTTGACATTTGACAAATAGAAACTACGCCATTAATAAAGATGGAACGATTCACTCTTGAAGAACGCATTGAAAAAATTAAAATTCAATATAAAAATGGTGAAAATTTGGCAGAGACGGATTGTAAAACTCGAACATTTTTGGGTTGTCGTGAAGCACCTTGTCGGACCGCAATAAAGAAATTGGTGGAAAAATTCGAGCTGTTGGGACAAGTTAGTGATGTGAAGAATAAAACCCGTGCTTGTAGCTCAAGAATAGCCGATAATATTGCTGCTGTAGCCGAAAGTGTTGAAGAAAACCCAGGTTTGTCCATTCCTCGTCGTTCTTTGGAATTAGGCATTCCACAAACGTCACTACACCGTGTTTTGCATAAATATTTGAGTCTTAAGGCTTATAAAGCTCAGTTAACACAAGAACCCAACCGGCCGATCATAAACAACGTCGTTTCTTTGCTTATTGGGTCGTCGAAATGCATGAAAATGATCCGGAATTCCATCGAAAAATCATCTTGAGTAATGAGGCCCATTTCCACCACGGTGGCTTCGTCATCAAGCAAAATTGTCGCATCTGGGACTCGGAAAACCCAAGAGTTATTGTTGAGAAGCCTCTCTATGCTCAACGTGTGACTGTTTGGTGCGGTTTATGGTCCGGCGGAGTCATTGGACCTTACTTCTTCGAAAATGAGGCTGGAGCAACAGTTAGGTACGGTGAATGGATTGCGCTACGAGAGATGATTAATAATTTTTTATGGCCGAAATTGGATAGTATTGATCTAGACGCGCCACACAACGAACGAAACCATTGATCTTTCGTTTCCGGACCGTGTTATATCTCGAAAAGGTGATCACAATTCTTCTTCCTTTGGGGCCACGTGAAAGAGAAGGTCTACGCCAATAGCCCAGCGTCGATTCCAGACCTCAAAGATGGAATTCGTGAGGGTATCGAGGACATAGGGCAGCCACTTTGCGATTTGGTTATGGAAAATTTCATTAAAAGGATATGGTCCTGTAAGCGTGGTCGTGGTGGTCATTTGCCTGATGTTATTTTCCACTATTAACGGCATAGCTTCTTCTTTATAATGAAATAAACATCCGATCATTCATATTGAAAAATGGCATTTTTCTTTGAATATAAAAATAACACCTCTTATTGGAAAACCCTCTATATGTCGAAAATCCATGAATTTCCATAACAGAACATAAAATCCCACCGCTGGTTCTGCAGAATATCCTTAACATGACCACTTCTAACGAAATTGTGTATCCAACAGAGAAACATAGGAGACAATAGAACATCTGATAAATAATTGTCCCATATTTGAATTTCAGGATGGCTTAAGGGCTATACATGAAGTTACCGAGTCGTTTTTGAATTGGGTTGTTAATTTTAAATCGATTTATTAGAGTTTCAATCATTTTATTTTTCTGTTCCCTTTTTCTGCTTCGATTTTTTCGTTTCAGATTCAGAATTCCGAAAGCATCTTGGAGAGGGTTTTCGGTTGGACTCAAAAAAAGAAATCCTTCAATATTCAAATAGTTTTTAAGTTTTATTTTTGTTGGAACGGCGAGACAGGGTTCTTTCTAGTTTCTACTGAGGTTTTTCCTTGAGCTCTGGTATCATATACGAGAAAATAGTATGGTACTCCGGTTTGCACTAACCTCAGCGAGATTTTTTGTTTTTGTTTCATGTATTGTATTATGTTAGCTCTTAATTTCAAAAGAATACCTGGCATGAACCTCAAAAAAATGTAAACGTTTAGTTACGTTTTGTCGTTCGGAAAATAGGTGCACGTGGTATTGTACGATTCAAGATAGACTTGGTGATGAAAATAGATGGAATATAATTTTATGCAAAAAGTTTGAATATTTTGACTAATACTGATAATCAATGACGAAAATTGAAAATTTTTCTATAATAAAGCATAGAGCTCGTTCTACAGAATATCCTCAACATGACCACTCCTAACGAAATTGTTTATCCAACAGAGCAGATAGATACTCCGGAAGCCGTACAAGTTTATCGTCTTCGGAAGGCCGACTCATTGGTCGATACCCGGAAAAACCGGGCCCTCCTCCGGGTAACTTGAAGATATTCACGTGGGGCAAAGGTCACGTGGCCCGACTCTTTCCAGCATTGGCTGCCACATGGCCAATACTCGATACCAGGGCCGCCCAGGATGCGATACCTGCCGCGTTTCTTTTGTTTTTATCGTGTGTTGCTGCGGCGACTTGCGACCACCATCTTACGTGGAAATTCCACGACCTGGTGTGGGATTTGAGGGAAATTTTTGGGAGGGGGCGGTGTTCGACTTTTTGGCTTTTTCGGGTGATTTTTATTCGCGGAAAACTGACCGTGGAAATTTATTTTTCGAGCGGATGTTTATGGTTGAAATGTTGGGAAAACTGACCTGGGAAATGTGTTCTCTCGTGACCTTGTAAATTGATGTTTAGTTAATATGCAAGCTGACATTTTTCAAGATTCGACATACATGAAACAGAAACAAAAATACCTAACTGAGATTAGTGCAAAATGGGGTACCATACTATTTTTCGTATGATACCAGAGCTCAGGGAAAAACCTCAGTAGAAAAAAGCCTGTCTCGCCGTTCTAACAAAAATAAAACTCAACTCTATTTGAATAGTGAAGGATTTCTTCTTTATTGATTCCAACTGAAAACCCTCTCCAAGATGCCTTCGGATTTCTGAATCTGAAACAAAAAAATCGAAGCAGGAAAAAAACAGAAAAATTAAATGATTGAAACTCTGTTGAATCGATTCAAAATTAACAACCCAATTCAAAAACGACTCGGTAACGTCATGTATAGCCCTTAAGTCAAGAAATTAGTATGGGACAATTATTTATCAGATGTTCTACTATCTCCGCTGCTTTTCCGCATTCGCAACTAGGACTTTCAACTGAATTCCATTTGAAAAGCATGCTATTACAACGGCCATGACCTGTTCTTATACGGTTAAGATGACTCCAAATTTTCTTTGGGAGATCAAATCCAGGAACTTTATTCGAGGGATCAGTTATTGAATCTTTGTTTTGAACATTACATGTGTTCCACTCGGATTGCCGAATTGCTTTATCGACTGTGATGAAGAGAATCATCAGAATAATTTGTAATCAACCCTTCTACATTCTACTTATTACATGTCAATTTTTAAATTGTCAATTTTATATTTAGTTATCGATTGAAATATATTCTGGGAGGATTCTGCATTTCTTAAAAACTTTATAGGTTTTCACTCCCAGTCTCTAAAACAGAAATAATTAAAAAAAATTAATTAAGATGAAGTGCTCCTGCGATAATCTTTGCACTTATTTGTCAGGAGCAAATTGGTCTTGGAAAAATTATTGCCTAACAGTAAAACTGAAAAAGGAAATTAATTAAAAGGATAATGTAACGTTGCGGTGTCTATATCAGAAACCTTCTTCAGACAAACTCGTAAAATCTTCAGAATTGTGTGTTTTCTCATTTGCAATCTGAATGATCTGATTGACATTTAAAGTTGTCAATATAATAGAGATGTTGATTCATTTAATTTTGAAATTTCCTGATGTCATTTCTTTCTTCAATAAATCAATCCAAATACGATCTATTCCAACAGAAGAATTGGCCAAATTATTCACTTCATCTAACATAATACATGTGGATTCCTTTATTTTCCTTTTATAATTATCAGGTTCTGTCATTAGGATCTTTGTGTTGTTCCAGTTCATCATATGATGTCCGCTATTTGAACATACATGATCAGCGATTTGTGATCTTGTAATGTCCCTATATTTGATGTTATTATCATGTTCCCGTTTTCTTATTTATAAGGGTCTTGATGTCTCTCCTGTATAAGATTTTCCACATATAAACGGAATATTGTAAACACAATTTTTTGATTTTTGTGTCTCATTCATTGGTTTCGTTCTAGTTAGAATGGAATGGCAAAATAACAAAAGACGACAGCTTATACATCTTCCGAGATAGCAGGCAATTCAAAATGAAACATTTTATCAAGAAACCCTTTATTTATTTCTTCAATAAGATCACTTAACGGTGAACAAGCCGTCTGAAAAGAAAAAACTCAACTAACTCCTTATCTTCCCTCTCGAGGAAAAAAAATCCCGATAAAATTTCTCGTTCGGACAAGGCCAGCTGACCGGTTGTGGCTTGTCGAATGCACTCAAGTTCATTTCGGTCTGAATTTATGTTATGTCAGTAACGAGATCCATATTAAAAGTTACCGGCTCGAGAACAAGATAAAGTGTTTTCCAATTTTGCGCTCAGATCGCACAGTCGCGATGCTAATGATCCGTGAAAAGGGAAACTGTATTTTCCGAATTTTCCGATCGTGTTTGTGAATGTTCCGATATTGGAGTTTCGACCTTATCTGATCTGAAACGAAGGGATGCTTTATTAGGAAATTGTGGATGTGACTGTTTTCATTCGTTGCTTTTTTGTGGTTCGGTCAGAGGAGATGATTGAGGAGGGAAATTGTATCTTGATTTTTTGTGGGGATGATGTATAGTTTATTGTGATAGGTATATCTCGATTAGAATTTATTTCTTTGTAGGCAATTGGTATTATGAAGGTAATCGGTTAGGTATACTCATTTGGAAATGTATCGTGCAATAGTTTTGAGCAAATACAGTGGAAATTCCCTATAACGTAAGCGCTAAATCCGCAAAAAAATTCGATATAAAGAAATTTCGTTATACAGAAAATTTGTTTCTATAGTCGGCAATGTCGCGGTCGACTTCACTGATAAATTTAAGTTTATCGTTCAAACTTAAGCATTTCCTTTTAGACATTTTGAAACCAAACAGCCAGAGGTGTATTTAAAACTGTTTCAGAAGGACATCTTCGCCCGCCGTAATGATTTAGTTGAAGGTCGGGATTTATTACGTACGTCCGGAAAAATTTCGGAAAAACCACCCTTATACCTTCTTAACAATACCCATTCAAAGATAGATGTTCTTTGAATATTTCGTTATAGAGATAATTTACTTCGTTTTAGAGGGTGTTTTTAACATGGACTTTGGGTTCAAGGTGCAATGTCTTGTACGAAATTCGTTATACAGAGAAATTTGTTATACAGACGTTCGTTATAGGGAAGTTCCACTGTATATGTGAATTTCGAATTTCGTGCTGGCATCAGTGGTCTTGAATAGCTCGGATGATCCTATTGATAGGACATCCTAGGTCACAAGTAATTTTGTGAATCATTTTACAGATTATACGGTTACTTGGTAGAAATAACTTAATTATGGTTATAAAATGAACTTTCGTTCACATTTTCTATACACTTATTTGTGGTATTTAAGCCTTTGCTCAAAAAAATATGAAGTTAGAGTTGTTATATTTCGAATTTTTTCATTTTTTTACTTGTAATAGTTTTTATACATCTGATAACTCAAGTTTATCCATACTTTTCTTGCTGTTTTTTAGCGCTAGTTCTACTTAATTATTGCTAAATATTTTCGCCCAAATTTTCGAATTTCGAGCCAAACATGGTCTCAAACGATAATGTTCGTTTCCCTGATGACAAATCCGTGTTCAAATTCCATTCTGTCTGTGGGGCCGTCCTTTCGGCCGTTCGTCCGTTAACACGATAACTCTAGAAAGGATTGTCCTAGAGATTTGAAATCTTCAGGGCAGTTTTGGTTCCTGAATGCCTTGTTTAGGTTTTTTACACCGAGAAATCTTTCAGGGTGTTCCATAAAATATGGCCATTCAAAATTTCTGTTCCCCAATATCTCAGATAGAATAGAACCGTGTGTCAATTCTCGAGATCACTCGTTCGAAGAACGTATAGTCTGTTCACGAAAGTTTGAGCGCATACCTAGTAGGCGTTTGTTTATTTATCTGAAGTTGGCAGTATTTGCTGTCTCAACGAAAAATGAAGTCAACGTTGCCGAATGTACCCGGTCACGTTAGAAGAGCTTCCGAGTTATCAGAACTCTATTTGATATTGACAACATTGCGTATCAATCTGACAAGAAAATAAACAACATAACCTAAAATTCCAATTTACACAGTGGAATAGGCCAAATTGTCATGGCCAATCGACGGCTCAAACTTTCGTGAACGGACTATATACGTTCGTGATATTTTGAGCGTAGATTTTTGAAAATTGAAATAATTATCTCCGTTGAAATGAACGTAAACTTTCGTCGGAACCAGTAGTTGACGATATGTTCGAGAATATTGGATAAAATTGTTACAATTTCTAAAAATCTACGCTCAAAATATCGCGAACATAAACGTTCGTCGAACGATTGATCTCGAGAATTGACTCCCCTATCGTTGAGACCATTTTCGGCTAAAAATTCGAAAATTACAGACATTTGTTCAAACGATATAGTACTTGGTTTAAAAACAAACGATCAATAAAAATGAAGAATGCGCTAAAAAATTATAAATCTAAACGTACTTCAGTTGTTCGCGAAATACAGGGTGGATCGCTAAAACAAACCACCATCCCGACATGAAAAAAACCATAAATCCCATTCCTTGTTCCATAAAATTCATCGAAATGAGTTCGGGAAAAAGGGGGGACGAGCGAATTATTTATTTATCCGAAGAGATATCATACACGCGGCTTGGGCAAACTCACACGGCAAACAGTAGGACAAATGGTGAAACGGTATAATTATTACAATTTCCAAAAATCTACGCTTAAAATATCACGAACGTATACGTTCGTCAAACGTGTAATCCCGAGAATTGACACCCTATCGTTTGACCTCAAATTTCGAGAATTACAGACATTTGGTCAAAACGATATAGCACTCGAGTTAAGTACGGGGTCTTTATAAATGATTGTAACATCGTAGGTGGCTTTGGAAATTTTTTATCTTATCGTTTTTATGCAAAATCTACAAACTTATAATTCCAGTCACATTATTGAATTTCTTTCGGAATGGCCAGCCTAAGTTCACAGTATCTTTTGTTTAAATTTAAGTTTACATCAGAATATAAATTTTTGGAATAGCCCAACGCCAACTGCGCTGTTATAATCATTATAGAGACCCTGTAGAACAAGTACTCAATAAAAATGAAGAATAAGATAAAATTTATAAAAATAAACGTACAATTGTTCGCGAAATATAGGGTGGATTGCTAAAACAAAGTACGCTCCAATGACATGAAAAAATCATAAATCCCATTCCTTGTTCCATAAAAATTCATCGAAATGAGTTCGGAAAAAAGGGGGGACGAGCGAATTATTTATTTATCCGAAGAGATATCATACACGCGGCTTGGGCAAACAGTATGACAAATGGTGAAACGGGCGAAAAATCTTTGTTTACATTCGAGCGTCCGCGAAATTCGCATTTATTATCAACGGGCGTAATTAATTTTTGGCACGGTTTCTCTATTTTTCACGAGAGCCCGGTCAGCGGAAAACGAGATAACCGACGTGCGACATACAAGCCCTTCACTCAAAACGTATGGATTAGATTAATTAGACAAGTGTGAATTTGCACAAGGTGTTCTGTTGATTTTACCAGAGTGTAATTCGTTTTCGCCGCTATGTTCCAGCTATTAGCCGGCGGTTTTGGGGTATTTATTTTTCTCTGTGGTTAGGATCATTTTATTTTATTCACTTTCATGGA
Organism: Propylea japonica; assembly: GCA_013421045.1. Classification (NCBI taxonomy): domain Eukaryota; kingdom Metazoa; phylum Arthropoda; class Insecta; order Coleoptera; family Coccinellidae; genus Propylea; species Propylea japonica. The sequence continues at coordinate 22,746 of JACDNR010000537.1, forward strand.
ATATTCATAGCATTCACCTGGATTTGAGTAATTATTAGAATATTTAAACAAACATTGTGAGTTATTATAACCCACTGTAATAACCCACTACGATCTATCGAAAAGGGAGGAGCCTAGACAGCGTGAGTTATAATAACTCACTGATATAACTCACTCTGATAATCTCAATAAGGAAGCGTAAATATAATGAATAAATGAATGACAGGAACTGTAGGGAAAATGATAAAGTTAGAACTTATTTATATAGGACTCATGATAAGAATGGTGAAAAATAAGTAAACCGTAGAGAAACCGAGAAAGTTCAAATTTAAAGGAGTAGACCATTTCCCTCTGTGTTCCCTGTTATGGTTTGATATGGGTTAATTTTATTTCATCTAATCCTATTGAATTATATATTAATTATTCAAAATGATTTTGTGTCTTTGATATTATCTTTGAACAAACAGTGTTTATGTGAACTAGGTATGAATTAACCCACTGTTATAACACGAAATAAGAATGTGCTTCAATCGCGAATGTAGGTATACTCATTTCATGCTAAATAAAATAGTTGTTTCAATAACTTCATATTTCCGTCGATCTCAAAATAAAAAGTGATTTTAATGTGTACGAAGTTTATCATTAATAACCATTCTAATGCTTAATTTCGGCTATTTTAATGTGCAATTCTCATGGCAACTGTTCACAAAGTATTCAAAGCACTACGAAAAATGTCGAAACTCTACTAAAATATAGATACCTACATAGAAATTTATAATGTCAAATTTAAGTCTTGTGCAAATGAGAATGTATTTCAATCAAGAATTCATAAACAATTCATATTGAGATCGTCGGAAAAATCTTGTAATCAACTCGGCTATTATCGAGCGACTAATGGTCTCGAACTATTAACGTGTTCGCTCCGCTCACGCGTTAAAATATCTTGACCATTAGTCGCAGTCTTTAATAACCTAGTTGATTAAATAACTATAACAAACATTGTGAGTTATTAAACCCACTACGATATATCGGAAAGGAAGGAGCCTAGATTTACTATATTGAATTTTATTTTTACTATTCAACTCGTTTTGTGTTAAAATTATCTATAAACAAACAGCGTGAGTTATAATAACTCACTATGATAAATCGTAACTGGAAGGATCCTGGATGTAGAGAATGTTAAGAACGGTGGAAATTAAGAACTCAACACAACTAGTGTCACGTTATTGACAAACAGTGAGTTATAATAACTCACTACTATAACTCACTCTGATAAAGAAGCGTAAATGTAATGAATGATGGGAAAAAGTGAGAACTGTAGGGAAACTAAAAAGTTAGAAATTACTTATATAGGATTAATTTCCTCTGTGAAGCCTAGATGTAGAGAATGATAAGAATGGTGAAAATAAAACTGTAGGGAAAACGAGAAAGTTCAAATTTATCGAAGTAGACTTTTTCTCTCTGTGGTCCCTGTTATGGTTTGAGATTGGGTCTATTTTTTTATCTTATCCTATTGAATTATACAGGGGTCCCGAAAAATGTGAAAAATCTCTCGGATTCACATAGAACATAAAAAATAAGATGACAATTCCAATAATTTTTTTCCTAGCGGCTCTCTCTACGAAGATACGACCTCCTAATGACGCCACTGGAAATCATTTTAGTGGAATAAATTTCAATTACTTTCATATTTTTTTTTTTTTTTGAAACGGTTCATTTTATCGACACTGAACAAGAGTACCCTTTCTTATTATGTTCAAGGTATCCAATTTGTCTTTTTAGCACCTTATATAGGGTGTTGAAAATGTAAGCATTAAAATGTACAACCCAGTCCGCCCCTGGTAAACTGAACAAGCTAATTGAAATTGAGTGCGGTGATTTAAGAGGTCATTAATACTATTATCATATCAATTTTCATCAAATTATATCGAGTAGTTCGAAACTTATTCCACTAATATGGATTTCCAGGGGCGTCATTTAGGTGGTCGCATCTTCGTAGGGAGGGCCGCTAGGAAAAAAATAATGGGAACTTGTTATCTTCATTTTTTTGTCCTATCTGAATCCGAGAGATTTCTCACATTTTCCGGGACAGCCTGTATATTGATTATTCAAATGGTTTTGGTATTTGATATTATCTTTGACAAACAGTGTGTTTGTGAGTCAGGTATAAATTAACTCACTGTTAGAACTCGAAATATCATGTGCGTCAATCACGAATTTATACTCATTTAATGATCTTCTAATCAACTCGTTCATTTATCTAAATCGTTGATTCAATAACTATTCATACCGTCATAGCCTTGTTTCAGAGAGGAGCTACAATTTTATATTGTTTTCAAATCAGTGCAAGCAATGAACTGAAAGTTCTCATTGTTTATTTTGCATGTTATTTCGAATCAATGATCTCCACAATCTGTTCAAGAATTGCTGACGATGTTCTACCCCTTATTCCATCGATTCCTGAATTAATTCAAAGAGGCACACCCCCAATATTTCCATTACACTTCCGCAACCGAAATCACCTGTGTAAGGAACAAAACAGATAGGTCGTTTACAAAATGCTAACTTGTACCGAAAAATATAAAGATTAGAACTTATCAGTCCCACGACACGTGGGAGTAGCACTCGTTTTATGTCGAAATGTCGTGTTTTGGCAGGCTCATGCACCTACTCTCTTCGCCATTTTCGGCAAGCCGAACGGCACATTACAACCCCCATAAAAGTAAATTAATTTGCCCCTACTTCTGATAAATGTTTAAGCATGGGTATATGGTGATAATCTGTACAAAACATGGCAAATTTTGTTGTACTTTACCCTCAGTGACTAAGGATGGACGATACCTAAAAGGGTTTAGTAGATTGGCGCCCTAACCAAATGACGATTGACCTTTTCGATAACTTAATCTCTGAGTTTTCGGTTGAGTGGTTTTTGATGGTGATGAAGAAGGAAGAAAGGATTGAGGACTCAATATAAGTATTTCGAAGAGTGATTCACGTTCAAAATCAGAAATTCTGAAATGAAGACATTTGATTCTGTGGTTCAGATGATCATCTTGAAATTTTGCATGAACATTCCTATATCCATTTCATTCACAAAATAAATTGCAGTCGAATAAGATATCTTGTTATGGAAATATAAAGATTCTTCTTTTCAATATTTCGATTGAACGTTAAATCAATTTTTTGAAATCTTCGTTAAATTCAAAAACTCTTTTTACTCCTGTTATTTTTTCGTTTCTCTAACCGTTTCCGAGTAAAAAAATTATTGAACGATTATATGTTGATATTGAATAAGCTTGAGTTGAGTCTCAGATGACGAGCTATCAAAATAAAAGCAGATTTTGGGCATACCTATCGAGTTTTCTATTATTTTTTTTATTTAGCGAATAAGATACAATCGTTCAATAATTTTTACTCGAAAACGGTTAGAGATACAAAAAATTGCAGGAGTCAAAATGTTTCTAAATTGAACGAAGATATCAAAAATTGGTTTTTACGCAGATCAGTGGCGTACCGCAAAAAAGTTTGAGAGGGAAAAGGAGACATAGCTCCGGAAGAGAAAATACCCTGTAGATTCAAGTTAGATTCAGTACGTGTCATGATGGAGTCTGTTGGAAATAGCTCACATTCCAAATTTGGACTGAACATCTCAAAACTGCAGGAGTTATGAAGAAAAAACCAGTTTTTTTTTCGGAAATTTCAACACCTGTAGCTCCGTAACGAAGCTTTTGCGGACCCATGTTTATATGGACATTTTTTCTTGAAATTATACGTAGATTCATCCCTCAAGTTTTGGCATACTATTATGTAACACCCTGTATATGATAGATCTGTAAATTCCCATATAGATAACACCCCGACCTGTATCTTCCCGACCATCACAACATCTCCACAACCCCAGATTAATTCACCGGTCCATCCCTCATCCCCCTGCAGAAATTCCATTAACGATGATAGATATATCGCAAATCGACGTCTTAAAGCAAAATGCTTACAATATTTGATTACAATAGTGGCGGTGGAGTCTTGGAAGCTCGCAGGTATATAATGTATGACCCGGTCATAATCCACGGCTAGGGCCCTTCGGGGCCCTAAATTATAATGGCGTGCCCTCCTCCGTAACATATTTCTGACGCCCAAGACCTTCTATATCAATTTGAGATCGTAGGGCCGCATAACCGCAGAAAATCTACCCACTTATATCGTTACTTTGGTGGTAGTGAAATACTTCGCCTGCGGCGGGTTTATTGGTGAGGGCCTCTTTATTTCGATGGTTTCGGATCTTTTCGAGTATTCGAGGGGACGGGCGGGATGTAGATTTATCTCTGGTGTTGGACAAAGAAGGGACACCTATTGTTTCGTGCACGTTTGACAGCGGAGTCACATCGGTGGTATAACAACTTCACTTTTTCTATGTAAATCATAACAAAACCACGAGATTTAGGTGTTTTTCAAGTATTTCAGTTGATTTATATTTCTTCTTTGGACTGAAAAATCCTAAAATGGACCTATCAAATTATTTATTAAGTTCAGATCATATTCATCTAGGACGATATGTAGAAATATATCAGTTTTGGACATTTACCTTTTATCTACTGCAGAAGACTTATCAATCTAATGTGTCTTATTCCGATGAAAAATTATCCTGATATTATTATCTATTATTTAGTAGAAACGAAGAGTGCTGGTGCAGCGAATGGATTGATATTTATAATATTTATTCTTCAATATATAGAAGGCAAAAAAATGATCATTATACGGGAAGGCTGGAAAGGATTAACAAAGTATAGTGAAGTATGTTGCAGATTTTCATTCAGGTGAGGTAAACAAAAAATCTTTCACAGGTCACCATTTTATAGATGGTGGTTAATAAAAAAATAATATTTCATTAGTTGATCACCAGTTTGCACCAGAGAAAGCATTTGAGACGTAAAGTGCAGTCAAATCAAGAAGACAAAGAGATTAGCCAGTTTCAGGATTCATAATTTGGACTTAAGGAGAAATATAAAACATGTACCTCCAATTCACTTGTTAAAGCAAAAAAAAATGAAGATTACTCGTCAATTGACAAAATTGTTGTGATAACTTAAGTTTTTATAAATATATGATCTGAAATCATATCACTGGACTAAAACTTATCTGGATGATATATGAGACAAGTAAAAGGTAACTGCTATCTCCGCTATTCACTATTTTATAGAAAATAGCATGAACATACTTACTTCTAACTCCAGAACCCTTCTGTGGTATATGTTAATGTACCTATAAAGAAGGAGTTTCTGAGAAGGAGAAAGCCGAGAGGGAAACACTCTGGCGAAATCTCCCAGGGATGGATCATTCCACTGAGTTCCTCGGACTTCGAGACAGCGGGATCCAAAAGATATCTGGATCTTGGTAAGAAGCAATTACACCTCCTCACTGGCTTTCTTACAGGACATTGTCGCCTCAGGAAGCAACTGTTGAGGATGGTATTATCGGACCTGACGAGTGTAGGTTTTGTGGGGAGGAGGAAGAAAACCCCATTAATCTAGTCACTGAATGGCCTGGCATTGCGAGCCTGAGGAAAGAATGCCTTGGACTGAGGAACTAGCCTCGTTGAAGCCTTCACAGTTATTAGATTTCATTAGATCTCTGGAACTGGAAGGCGAGCTGTGAGGGTTTGGCCAAACAGATCTGTAAGGGTCACAATAGACCTTAAGGTCGCAGTGAACCGTAACCCCTCTTTGAACTAACTAAACTAACTAGTTGTAACTCTGTTTTGTAAAATTAATTACAATTTCTATTAGATATTTAAGTTTTTGTTCACACAAGGGCTAAAATTTGTTGGTTTGTATTGATGATTTTACCTATTATTTACCTCAAACTCAGTTGTAAAGATCTTCGAGGTATATCTCAAGAACTCACCCTTGTCTCATTACGAAATATTAATAACTGAATCACAAAACAAAAAAATTTCCTGACACTACAAGCTCAACGAAAAAAAAAACAGGTGGAAGAAGGGTTATATCCTCGCAACCAAATAAAATCCGCAATAAAGAATTCTCATACCGTGAAAAATAATCTATTTGCAGTTACGGGCAGAATTAAAGGGGCTTAGGTACCACACGGCTTTTTTTGTTTGCCCATAAAGTCAGGGCGTAAAGTGCCCAATTACAACACGCTGGATTTTGCAACGTTCAGTTCATTTTGCTGGGAACAATGGAGGTGTTTCCTGCGTATTTTTGTGTTCTGTATCTGAGCACTTCTATTAAGATTCTGGGGGAATTTTGGGAATGTAGAATCGAAGTTTGATGTTTTGAGGTATTCTGCTCACCAGCAGAACAATATCTCCTAGAGATAGATAGATAGTCATCTTTCCATACAATTGTAAACCTCAATCTGTAATTTGGACATTGCTAGTCATTTGGAAGTTATCCTGATTTTGAAAGGCCAGCTTTTGAGGGCTCTAGCAGCTAGAAAATGACGCTGTTTGAATGCTGAATTTTTTTACTGTGGATTGATCCTTTGCAAATTAGAATATACACTTTTCATTCACCTATCGCAAACAGTTCCGATTTTTTTATTTTTTTCGCGAAGGTTCAATTTTTCCGATTTTTCATCGACTATTACTTGAAAGATGATTGCGTTACAGAAAAACTGTTTAGATTTATTCGATCTACGCCCTCAAATAAGTGAATGGTGACTTATTGGTGGCGATCATAGTCGAAAATTTGTTGCCAAAATCGCAAATATTTCATACATACAGGGTTTCCTTTTAAGTTGGCCTATTGGACGTTTTTGGAGAACTAGTAAATATTCTTTCTGAAATTTTAGGTGGAGCGTTGGGAATAGAGGACTCTTTGCCTAAAATATTTTCAACTCGGCAGTGTTGCCACGTCTATCCCAAATGCATATCTACTTTCTTATTTCAAATGGAACTACCTATATTTTTATTTATATATAACGATTCAATACCAAAAACCCAGGACAACCCACTGGAAATATTTCTCTGTCATGCACTGTAGCCAAGTTAAGAACACATTCTTGAAATTTTTGACATCTGCATGCCCTGTTTGAAATGCACCATCTCGATTATTTTCTATGCGAACGCAACCGAACTCAGCAGTCTCATAGCAGATAATTCATCAATTAATGTGGGACATTCTCTATTTTGATACAGCGTGAGGTTTTTCGAAGATTTTGCTCTGAAAATGTGGAACTTAAAATGAAATACTTATTCCAAGATTTTCAAATTTATATGACAGCTTTCGATTCGAAATAAAAAATGAATGGCAGTCTCCTTTTGCACTAATTATTTAATCTGGATAGTTTTCGAATGAGATGAAAAATACAGAAATTCTTCAGTATATTTAGTCATCTTGTCGACAAAACAATAGTAGGAATAAATTGAACAGTGGTTTCAGTCAACTATTGTGGTTTTCGAATTGATCTACTCATAGAATACTTGTATTTCTGTCAATTCTGCTTATGATACAAGAGGATTTGTTCAAAGAATGAACTTGAATATCATTATCGACGATCTTCTTTACATTTAGAGAGGTTTTTCCTTCCATCTAATCCAGTTACAGGGTAATCATCTCCCACATATTCAGCTGTATTTCGCACCAAATATCACTTTAGTTTCGAAATAATGAAAACTTGTAACAAACTTATTATTGTATCAACTCATTTATTTGAATGAATTGGAATTCATTACGTCGCTTCAGTGAGAAAAAAATGAAAAGGACAATCCATTTTCAGAGTATTATTCCAACAACAATCCCTGCAGTGTCTTGCATCTTTCATTTCCTATTCAATCATTATAATTGAAGTGACGCATGCAGAACCAACCCATAATGAAAGCAAGATAGAAAAATAACCAAAAGAGAAAAAAATAAGAGTACATATCGAAAATTGCTGGAAACCACTCTCACGTACTCTCATG
>JACDNR010000538.1:0-40045 GCA_013421045.1 Propylea japonica
TATTTTCCATGCCAAGCTCCTCATCAGTCTGATCATCTGGATTAACATTGCAAATATGTCGCAGCGGGCGCCTCTATTGGTACACTGAAATTTGCAGCAATAAAGTTGGTTCTTTCCTAGGAATTACGTTTTCGTTTGTGTGTTGTTTCTTATTTTATCAATTTACATAAGACCAAAACATCTTCCATTTTGATTAACATCAGCTGGATCAAACAAGAGGTTCAAAAATACTGAAATGAGGTTAATGCACTGTATTCTCAGAATGTTAAATATCTTGTAATTTGACTCAAGGAGGAAAGATTCATTGAAAATAACTGTTGTCAGAATCTGTGAGTTTTTCGAATGAAAAAATGCGTCCACTGTCTTCAAAAACGCGCAATAAATTTCCTGGAATTCCTCTTCACCAGTCTGATTATTTGAATTAACATTTCGAATGATATTTCTCTTAACAATGTCACAGCGGCGCTTTCATTGGTACTCGGAAATTTGCAGTTGCGTTTTTCTTAGGATGTAACGTTATTATTTTGAATCTGTCATAAAATGGAGTTTTGCCATCTTTTTCCAAAAATTATTAGTTAAGTAAACTTATTGGGATACTTCATTTTCTAAATTTCCTTATTGTTGTAATTATTCACTTCGTTTACCTGCCCTTTTCGCGAATTGCTTTCCATCAGAAAACGGTTTGTTTATTATTTAAATTGTGAGGTTAGTGGCATAGACTAACTAAACGGTTAGTTTGTCTATGGTTAGTGGTTGTTGTCATTTTGTAGTTCAAAAGCAGTGATTCGAGTTATTTGGCCTCAGTAAGGTACTTCGGAAAATCGTGGAAGAATTATAGAAATGGATTTATAGAGACACTCCTCTGGTATAAACTGCGTAGATTATCAGTACCGTAATGATTCCTTTATATTATTTTGGTTTTGATGTGTTTTTCTTCTTCTTCGCTATGACAAATGATAGGCTTGTGAACTTTAAGTATCCGGAAATTTCTGTGCGACTGTCAGGGCGGACATTTGTTGTGTGGAGGACGTGTGGAAGGTTTATGCATTTTCGAAGAGAATTTGAATCTAGATTCATCCTCGTTGTGAGGGATTATATCTTCGAGTGTCATGTTCCCTGAGAAGTATTTGAATATTTTGGGAATACAAACTTTTCCACATGGAGTCCGTACAGAATCTATCTTGCACCTCTAGGTTGTTGTATAGCGAATATTGTATTTGAAGGAAGTTTTCGACTGAATTGGAGGTTGAACCTTTCTCCCTCGAACAACAGAGGTCCACGTATCTGACGTTTTGGAGGTAACCTGTCAATTATTCCACGTGCCTGGCATGTCTTTTCGGCTGAATTATCTATGTACCTGTCAGTTAGAGGTACTCACGAACCTGTCAGTGAGGAGTATCAATTGGCATCCACTTGCCTGTTATCTTGGAGGGGTATCTACGTACTGGCGTTATTGGTTGGAGCTATCTACGTTCTGGAGTATTTTTGAAGGTAACCAGTGTAGCACTGACTTTAACGTTTGTAAATTATTGATCTTTTATTTTGAATTTGTGATATTATTCTGTAAAGTAATTTTATATATCATTGTGAGCAATTATAGTGAGGTGCACTTCATAAGTTGCGTTGTGGGTACCAATAAAGGTGCCGTATATCCCTTCAGGATTTGTTATAGGATAATTGATCGATATTCCCTCAGGATTCATTGTTTGGTTTAAAAGTATTTGACAATCTGATCCAGAACGTTAAGCTGACTGTAAGCTGATTAGGTGGGTCTATTTTGTTAGTTTAGATTATTCGTTCTATTGGTTGTGTTTTGGTAAGTTCTCCTACTGACTACCCCTTGGGGGGAAAATATTATTCGTATTGTATCAAACCACTGCAAAATATTTTTGTTTTTGGGTAATGAATAATTGTGACTTGATTTTTGAGGGATTTTTGTTAACTGTTACTCTGGTAGAGGAGTAAGCAGTTCATTAACCTTGAGTAGGCGCATTACTCTACCTGGCGCCCATTACATTCATCCGATAAAACTCACTCCCGTCTTCACTGAGTATAGCCGCGAGCCTATTGCATTGAGACCGGCTTTCCCAAAGTCTACGTTCAAGGAATAACGTTTTCGTAAACGCTCGGATTGATGCTTATTTTGTCAATTTGAATAAGCAGAAAATCTTCCATTTTGATGGAATGAGATTGTCTTATCTTATTCAAGTAGCTGTAATGATCAAGGGGTTCAAAGGTACTGAATTAAAGATAATGATCTGGATCCACAGCATGTAGAGGTCTTTGTATTTGACTCAAATAATCAGACAAATATATAAATCAATAGATTGAAATATTCTAGCTATGAATATTTGTATCATCTCAGTACTCAGATAAGCAGAGGAAATTTCCAGAATATTGTTAATTTTCACATTTAACAGTAGTGAAGCACTTTTGATTATACTTTTATATAAATTCCCATCGTCAAATCCTTTCTCAGTCTGATTATTTATTTTGAATAATTGACATTGCAAATGAAATTTTTTTCAATAATGTCATGACGGACGCCTTTATTGGAACTCGGAAATTTGCAAGAGTAAAGTTGATTCGGTACCTTTTCGCAATCGGTCGGGGTGATACTTATTTTGACAATTTAAATAAGACGGAAACATTTTCCATTTCGAACAATATCATGAGATAGTACAATCTTATTTAAGTAGCTGGAACAATCAAGTGGTTTAAAAGTATACGAAATATATATAACCCTATATGTATATCGAAAATCTTATTGTTCGCAAGGAATATTTGTATCGTCTCAAATAGCATTGAAAAGTGATACAACTATTTTCGTGCCAAATTTTTTTTCTTTTCTTGATATATCTTTTTTGAAATCTTTCAATTTGAAAAAAACAATTCTTGTACAGCCTTCAAATATGCGGAGGAAATGTTTCAAAATTATTGATTATGAATAAACGTTGCAAATGATTTTTCTTGATATTTCTCTTCTGAAATGTTTCAATTTGAAGAACATATGTAAAATAAAGTTTTCCAAAAAGTTATTAATTTCCACATTTACCATATTTCACTGTGCAATATATTATTATAGTAATGCAGCAAAGGTTTGAGCTCTCTTTAGATAATTCTTTTATTCAAATTTTTAGTGCCAAGTTCTATTTTGCGAATCAATAATTGATGTGAAAATTGTATTGAAATTTTTATTTCATCGATCAACATCATTCGAATTTTGTGAAAACTTTGCGTTCCTGAAGTTTCTAGGAAATTTTGCTGCGCAGGACCTTAGGAAATAGTATAAATAGGAGGATTATATGGTTAAAGTCGAAATTATATCAATAATTAAGGTGCATTTTTTTCCAATAATAATATGAAATGAAAATGGACTGAAATTCGGTTGCACAGTTCGTTTCATTCGAAATATTTTATTATGATGATTATCTTATATTAATAAAACAGGATCTATGGTTACCGTCAAATGCAATATCTTTCAAACGGCTGCACCAATTTGGATACCTAATTCTTTTTTGTTGTGTTCATAATTGCTAGGGCAAGGTTTTTATACAACAAAATATTTCCAAAAAAATTGTTTAGAAAAAATAAAAAAGTTACATCGAGTGAATCGAAAGTTTGAAATTTTAATCAGAAATAACGTATGAACTAACATATTATACAACAATTTTTTACTAATGCCATATTTCACAAATTTTAAACCTATGATGTATGAAAGTATTTTGGATTGCCTGATGCCCGTATGTTTATGACCACAAATCAGATCAACAGATGGCGCTGTAGTCGGTATCTAGGTTATTCATCTATTCCGCGACTGAACGGCTGGATCGAATTGAATGAATTTTTGTGCATGCAGATCAACGTCTGTTGGGTCCACTAGTATCTAATACATCTACAAACACCGAGCACGTCAAAAACATGCACCTGTTCATATTATTATCATATATTATATTTATGAACTCAACTTTCGTGTTGAAATCTCAAACCAACCCTGAAATGTATATGGTAGATTAAAGATTTCAAGAGTATAGTAGGTATAGTTGTATTATTAAACGAATAGGAAGAGACTAAAAGCTTTCAGAAATATTATCAAGCTCGCAGAAGATTCTGACTCCTCGTCACGGCTTTCTTATATTTTCTGACTTACAATGTTGAAAATAGCAGCTCTGTAAATTCAAGTATTCCGAAAATTATATTTTTCTAATACCGCATTGAAATGATTGAGGTATTACGATGCTTTATATGAAAACTGTGTGCCTCCAAAATTGGACTCCTTATGAGTGGAAATATGTACATAACGAAACATCCTAAACACACTAAGCTGATGAGCTACCCCTTTATGTACTTCTGAATTAAATTATTCATACATACTCTTGACTTCGGGCTGGTGGAATACAGCATGCCTGAACTTAATTTCGCAAGTTGTTCCCCTTCTTGCTATTCTTATGTATAATCAAAATTGGTTGAAGAAGCAATCGAAATGATTGCAGAGTTTTCGAAGCCCAGTCAAATTAGATGAAAAAGGGGGCCAACCTCGGAATGAAAGATAATAAGCTGAAAATTGGTATGAACCTTTGTTTTGTCATTCTAAATGTTGTCTCAAAAGTCACAAATGCTATCGCTTCCTATTGCTTAAATGAGATTTGCAGTTATTATGAAAGTTGTAGACTATAAAATTGTCTACAACTTTTGTTTGAACTTTTTTTTCATACGATCAACCGTTTTTGGGGTAGAGCGCGAAGAGTGCGCAGTGTACAGTGATATATGACTTAATGCAGGGTCAAGCGTGAGTTACGGTTAGCAGTTCGTTGTATAAAGTCAATTATTTACTTAACAATTATAATTATTAAACAATGCCCATTATTTATGTACTAATTATTAATTATTTATATTTAATTAAAATAAGTAATTAAATTATTGTATTTGACGGATATTCCGACTATTATAGTAAAAATATTAAAGCAAAGGAACAACACAGAAGCACTGCTGCACTTTCAAAATCATATGAAGTTTGTTTTGACGAAACAATGATTGTGCCAATCAGTCAAGAAAAACTTTTCATCAAATCGGTCTCATAAAAAAAATTTATCGACATGCTTGTTGAAAAATTTGAAACTGGTAATATCACAACAAAACAAGCCAGAGATGATGCTGATGTTCTCATCATTGACACAGCTATTGCCTTAACAGAACATCAAAAGACTGCTGTCATCATAGGAGAAGATATTGATTTGCTCGTTATTTTAATTGGACGTACTCAATCCCATCAACAGGAAATTTTCTTCAAAAAAGTTGGCAAAGGCAATGTCAAAACACAAAGTTTTAACCAATATCCTCGTACTAAAAAACACATTTTATTTTACACGCATTTAGTGGCTGTGACACGACTTCTGCGCTATTTAAAAAAGGAAAAAAAACCTGTTACTAGAGCATTGGAGAAAATTCCCAATTTGGATGAACTGGAAGTATTTCAACAAGAGAACTGCTCGGAACAAACATTATTTGAAAATGGAGTGCGCATCTTGTTGGCATTATATAATGATCCAAAATCTGAGGATAACATTGACCATTTCCGTTACACGCAATTCATCAAATTAACGAAACTAAATAAACCTGTACAGGGTGGGCATATTTCGATGTTTTAGCACTACAACTTTTAAACCAGAGGAGATAGACAAAATCTGATACCCACTTCTCGATCTCTTTTTCTGAGAAACTAACGAGAATAGTATTCATTTTTGGCTACGTTCTTTTGTTTTCGAGGAATTAGCGAAAATTGGAAAAGTGGCAATATCGAAAAAAATTCATATCTCCGCTAATACTGATGATAGAGCTCTGAAATTAAAACATTATACAGGCACTTTTTTACGTAGAATCCAGTGGCGTACTCGCCTTTTTTGCACCATTTCTAATTACGGAGCTATGACCCAAAGTTATGTTTTTTATACAACGAACTGCTAACCGTAACTTACGCTTGACCCTGCATTAGCTCATATAATATGACTGTACGCTGCGCACTCTTGGCGCTCTATCCCAAAACAGTTGTCGTATGAAAAAAAAGTTCAAACAAAAGTTGTAGACAATTTTATAGTCTACAACTTTCATAATAACTGCAAATCTCCTTAAAGCAATGGGAAGGCAGATATTCGCAAAAAAACGATTTTTATGACCTTTGACCTTTAATATCTTAAGACGCTGGCACGATAGCATTTGTGACTTTTGAGACAACATTAAGAATGATAAAACAAAGGTTTATACCAATTTCAGCTTATTATCTTTCATTCCGAGGTGAAATCCTAATTTGACTGGGCTATATTCAATTGCTGAATGAATGATAGAAAACCTCTGTTTCTTTAGACGATAAGGAAAATTAAAAAAATTCTAAATTTATCTAATATTCATTTTCGATCATTTATAGCTATTCAACAACCGAATTCAAACTCAATAGTCTCCTTTACTACCTGTTTTTTCAATCAACTGACCAATACGCCTATAGTATCCCACGAATCAAATTCTTGATGAAATTTTCAGGCATATTGTTCCATTCATTCTGTAGGGCTTAACTCAATTCCTGAAAATTTGTCTAAGCTTTGGCGATTATATATCGATTATAAAGATTCGGAAATTCACATCAGAAACATACGAAGCTCAATGCATAAGGGAGATAATTTTTCCTTGCAGTTGACAATGGTATAATCGAAAAGTTCACGTGATTCGTAACTCTCTGAACGACCGATTTGAACGCGTGATCAGTACCGCAATTTAATCAACCAAGCGGGTTCACATGGGGTCGTGAATCAGGCGAGAGTACGATCCACCGGTCAGTCGGTCGAGATCACTACCAAGCGTGAACTAACGGTAGAGAGGGTGATGGTAGTGCACGCACTGCACGCCTTTGAAAAAGGGGGCCGTGAAATCTCCATTTTGTTGGAGTGAGCACGCCCACTTCAGTCGTATTCACTTCAGTCGTGTTCACTACCCCGTGTGAACCCGTGTGAGGTGAAGGCATTTCACTGCAGCACTTACCTACATGACGCAGTCGATTTATTCAGTTGTGATCAATTACGTTTAGAGTTGCTCCTCAAGGAATTGTTTGAACCAGAATAATTTTTTTTTCTCCATTGTGTAATGTATTTGTGTGATTAACTTCACAGTTTTTCTCTTTTTGAGCGTTTAGTGCTATATCGTTTTGCCCAAATGTCTGTTATTTTCTAATTGTGAACCGAAAATGGTCTCAAACGATAGGGTTCGACTCCCTAATGACGAATTCGTGGTCATATTCAATTCTGTCCGTGAGGCCGTCCGGCCGAACGATAACTTTCGAAAGGATTGTCCTAGAAACTTGAGATTTTCAGGGCGACTTCGGTTCAGAAATGCCTTGGTTACCTAAGTTTGTTAACCAGCCAAATCGTACATGGTGTGACGCAAATATCTCAGACACCTAAAAAGGCGGGTTCACACGGGGGAGTGAACACGACTGAAGTGAATACGACTGAAGTGGGCGTGCTCACTCCAACAAAATGGAGATGTCACGACCCCCCTGTTCAAAGGCGTGCAGTGCGTGCACTACCATCACCCTCTCTACCGTCAAGGCGGGTTCACACGGGGTAGTGAACACGACTGAAGTGAATACGACTGAAGCGGGAGTGCTCACTCCAACAAAATGGAGATTATACGACCCCCCTTTTCAAAGGCGTGCAGTGCGTGCACTACCATCACCCTCTCTACCGTTAGTTCATACTTGGTAGTGATTTCGACCGACTGACCGGTGGGTCGTACTCTCGCCCGATTCACGACCCCGTGTGAACCCGCCTTAAGACAAAACGAAGCCACATTAAAGATGCCCATAATAAGCCTCATGCAAAATTTTGTGACCATAGTATGAACAGAACCATATAAAATGCAATTGAAATATTGAAAAGAAGAAATATTTTCATGAAAATATAACCATAAAAGGACCCCGCACATTTTGTATGAGAATTGGCTCCTGGTGGATTTGGCTAAAAATTTGATATGATGTTCTACTAATCCTTCTGATCAAATGTCTCAACAGTCACGAAGCTGAAACATGCATACTTCTAGGAGTTTTTAGCGATTTTTGTATCCATTATGGCTTACGTATTACCCTTCACACAGAAATGTTTGAGAATATTTCGTGATTATGAAAGCAGATTCTGTCAATTCGAAATATTTTCAAACATTTCTATGTGAACGGTAATACGTAAGCCATAATGGTTACAAAAAATCGCTAAAACTCCTAGAAGTATGCATATTTCAGCTTCGTGACTGTGGAGACATTTGATCAGAAGGATTAGTAGAACATCATATCAAATTTTCAGCCAAATCCACCGGGAGCCAATTCCCATAATACGTAAGCCATAATGGATACAAAAAATCGCTAAAAACTCCTAGAAGTATGCATTTTTCAGCTTCGTGACTGTTTAGACATTTGATCAGAAGGATTAGTAGAACATCATATCAAATTTTCAGCCAAATCCACCGGAGCCAATTCCCATACAAAATGTGCGGGGTCCTTTAAATCCTTTAATTTGCAAGTTTTTTACACATGTCAGATTTTGAATAATTTCAGTATATCACTCCGATCGTGCTGAGATTTCGCATTTATATAGTATAAATCTCATGTCCTATACAAAATCGAGGTAATAATAGCCTCATTGCTCCACCAATGAACGAGCGCTCGAAAATACCTGCTCAGGGCTTTACATTTACGTTATAAACCTGTTGTGTTTCTTGTTTACATATAAATACGGAAATTGGATAACCTGGCATTTTCCTCGGAAATTCTCAATATCACACATTGCTATTTTTCTTAACTTCGTATTTCCTGTTTTTCATTAATGCTTAGGGAACCATTAACCATAAAGGTAAGAGGACATAAACTTGTGCTGAATAGATATCTCAGAAGTTCGGTTCATGAAAAAATCCATTCATCCAAACTTGGCGTTTACTGAAGGCAAAGCAGCTTTGCGCAGGATTAACCGCTACGGATGCACGTAATCATGAGCTTGTTTTAATTGTTTCGTCCAAAGCACTTTCTATAATGAAACGAAATGAGAAATTCCTCTTTCTTTCACGTCTCTTTGTCGGTCAATCCGAAACTTCATAAACTCAAACCAACCGGCGAATTTCAATTTCAGATTTGGTTCATGTGGCCGTGAAATTACATGGCACGTAGTTTGACAGAAGAATGGACGGAAGAGTGAATTTCCTCCGAGTAATTGTTAATTAAGAACTGAAGGAAGTCGAACTTGGACGGCGAAGATCTGCCTTCGAGATTTGTAGGGAAACAGTTCGCGATTACGAGGGTTGTCTTTTATGTTCCGGGGTTTGAGAATAATAACGAAAAAACCATCGATAAGCGCTTTCTTGTTTTTCAAAATAAACCACATTTGAGGCATCTCCACAACATGCATTTTTAACGCGTCAACCACTTCTTCAAATGACTTCGCAGTTTATTTATATTTATATTTAGGTTTATACGAATAATTAATCATGACATCGATGTTTTAATTGCGGAATAGTGCAAATGTTTGAGCCGATATGTGAGAGTTAGCTTTGTCGTGGGGAAACGTGATCCGTTTTCGGCGGTTAGGTTTCATACACAACTGGTTCACAAATGGTTGTGTATGTCTACCATTCAGAATTAACTGATCTCCAATGTTCTCGCGGCAAAGTTGCGAAAAGCCTGGCGACCATTTGTTCAGGATTGCTTTGATTTCTCTGTGATGAAGCTAGTTACAAAGAATTGTAGCCATGAAGATTTTGAAGTCTCCAGATAATTGACTAACTAGGTGTACAGACATAAAAATGCTCAATTTTCTAGATTCAAGTTTATTTTCATTTCATATTGTGGGCGCAAAATTTTATATTTTAAAAGAATGAATCATCTTTAAAAAACCCTCCAATCAACTGAACCGAAATACTTCTGTATATTCAATATTTAATGAAAAACCTCAAAAGTTCCGTAAAACTGCAAGAGAAATCTCTTCGTGAAGTACAACTTAATCACGTCGGTTTTTGGTATGAATGTGACATGAATTGTTATTGAGGACCCTACAGTCCTCATCTACTCAAGGATTCTAGCACAACTTCACATACTTGATATGAAATAATAATGGATATCGAAGAATGTCATATCCTGCAGGCAATTCAACGCTGCAAGATGGGAGTTCTCTAACAATAGTGGAGCATCTACACTCAAATCAGATATCTCAAAACTCAGTCCATTACAAAAGCAATATTTCCAGCAGTCTTTTATTTTTTTCATCTACTTGAGGCAACGAAAAAACCTTCAGAGCGGACTGCTCTTCGTTTTAACACGTTCGAGAATCATTCTTCAAACCGTCACAACGAATACGTGGTTTTTGTTTTACGGCCCCGATATTGCGTTTTTTCTACACTGACGTTCTTGGAGTCCCAACATAACATTTCACTTAGTATTTCCTCCGGCCTTCCGTTTCAGGAAGGTTACTGGAATTTATAGACCGCGCCCAAGTTATTCTGAATGCAAATGACAACCAGCGGGCTTGAATATCATAGCAAAGTAGAAAATTAGGCAAACTAGACTATAACTAAAGTCCCTATGCACTTTTGTATAAGCAGTCGGTTCGTCCTAGGAATTTGAGACAATCCATGAGTGGAATGTCTCAAATTCCTATACTCAAAATTCATATACTGAGGTATATGAAAATTTTAGGCCTTGCTCTTTAGTTTCTTTTCAGATTGATACGCGGTGTTGTCGATATCACGATATCCTAAAATTCGTTAGTTCGAAGACCTGCGACAGAAACAAGGGACAACGAAAAATAATAATTTTAATAACAGTTATTTATTGAGCAATTCAAATGGCCATCGACCGGAGTCCTTCAACGAAAAATTTTTTTCCGTCAATATCAAAATATGAGGCGAGCTTAGCGTATACGAAATTGATCAATAATGACCCATTTTATTGCTCAGTTTTTACCATTTTAATGTGCAATCGTCACGAGCAACCGAATATAAAATATTCATAATCCATACGAGCAATGTTACTCTACTGAAACATATAGGAACATGGACATGTATATTAGGTCAAGTGTATCTCTTATGAAGAAAAACGATATTTCAATCATGAATTTATTTTCAATTCATAATGAGGTTGACGGAAAATCTTGTAATCAACTCGTTCACTAATCTAGTGATTAATGGACTAGAACACAAGTTTTGTGTAACTTGATTACATATTCAAATTGTCATGAGCTGAGTTTTTAATTCAAAGATATTTTTTAACTTATAGTAGTAGGATTATTTTGTCCCTACCCCAGAAATAATATTATCTAAAGGTGTGTATAAAATGATCCTCAACTAAACTTTTACAAAAACCTCTAATACAAAAAACAACATGTATAAAATTAGACAGATACAAAGGAGAGTGAATTCACTACCTCCAACTATTGAAATCTTGCCGTTTCGCCTTCAACTGTAGCCACTTTCAAAATTTTTCCTTAAGGGGTTCATTATAGTAGCAGCTTCTACATATACCTAAATCAGTTTATTCATTAAGTTTCTCCTGTGTCACTATTCCCTTCATCTGGATAGGTTTCACAGTAATCTTTTGATTTTTATGTTACATTATTATATTCACTTTGATTTTAGTGGATTTTTGATGTTGAACATAACTTTCACAATAGGTTTACATTGAGAATGACAATTTAATTCAAAATAAATATTTAAGTTGTCCCAGTATTATATATACTAGAAAAAAAATAAATACTTCCAAATTTTGTGTGAAGTGTGATGCAACTAAAACAAATCAGAAAGTTTAATTTAATCATAAGGTAGGTGTTTCTTTTTGATTAATATATCCTGAGTTTACGAGACAATGTGAAGTTTTCTCTTATCGCAAATCACTTAAAAGAAGATAATTCTGAAACCTTAGCCTTAGGCCTTTTCAAAACATGATCGAATGAGGCCTTCATCTTAAAATCCTAGGAGTATTTTTATTAGAGTAAAAATTTTTTTTTTCATTTCATTTATTCATTAGCAATCAGAATACAATAAAATAATTCTATAAGCCAATCTGATGTCTGTAGAGCATGAGGCTCTAAAATGGGTTTATAGGGTCTTCCAATGAAAAGACCCCTTCTATCCTACTTAAGGTCTGCTGGCCAATTCCTTTTGAGTCTCCGGGTGGTGTGTGGTTCTAGCAATGGCTGTAGAAGGTCGTTTATGTGTCCGTGTAGTTTGTCGTGGTGTTTTGGCTCTTTTCGTTTATGACGTCCATAACATAAGGTATTTTTAGATCTTCGTGCAATGTTTCGTTGGTCACATACCATGGTGCATTTGCTATCATTCTTAGTATTTTTGATTGGCTTCTCTGCACTATAGATACGTTGGACTTAGAAGTACATCCCCACAGTTCGATACCATATTTCCAAATAGGTTTTATGACTGCTTTGTATATGAGAAGTTTGTTTTCCAGCGACAATAGAGTAAAAATTATGCAAACATATTTTTTCTTAAGACTCTAATAAAGTGTTCCCATGACATCCTTGAACAACTTTTTGATTTATTTTACAAAATGTAATGCTCAAATTGCTAGACTTTTAGTCGCATATCAAAAAGAAATAATGAACAAAATCCAGAAAAAAAGTTTACAAACAAAAAAAAGGGTACAATGAGCATTTATCCTCTAAAATATCCCTAGCTTCCAGAAAATTTTCCAGAAATTAAATCCTTTTTTTTACAGCTGAAATAAAACATTCTGATGAAATGTACGAAGTGAATATGGGCATATTATGAAAAATTAGTTAGCCCAAAAAAATCTCAGATAAGTGTACATTTAGTTTTGGTATGTACAGATATACCGAATTCCAACAGGTTTCCCCTAATTCCATCGAACAAAAGCGCAACGTCCAATTATTTATATTAAGTTTTTCTATTTTTGAGTTCCGTGAATTCAATTTATTTCAACGAAGTTATTTAAGTAGACCCAACAAAAAATTTCAGTCCGTATTCATCCTCAGTTCACAAACCAAACTGGAATACACCTCAAATATTCCACATGCAAATGCAGTCCTGCGGGCCAAAAAAAATCGAGTGTACTAGAAAATTACGCAAACTAGAGGAAACTGCATGCATGATATTCCTTAATAAGGCATTCGTTTTCCCGTGGAATTATGCTGGCAATTTTTCTCGATTTTTCAGCGGCTTGAATTTTGAATTCTCTGCATATTAGCATGTAACTGGGTGACTGTCAGTTGAATATGCAATGCGATTCCCTTTTTATTCATATTCAAGTTGATGTGGTAAATCTTTTCAACAATAACGAAGAGACGTACAATTTCGGAGCGCCGGTTCTATGTAAACGAGTGCTATAGATCGTTTTGACCAAGTGTCTGTAATCTTCGAATTTTGAGCCGAAAATGGGCTCAAACGATAGGGTTTGACTCCCTGATGAAGAATCCGCGGTCAAAAAATTCTGTCCGTAGGAAAATTGAGAAGAACTGAGAATATTTAGAAGTAGAATCCTTATATTTCCCTAACAGGATATTCGATTCGAGTGAAATTTTTTCTTTGAATGAAAAATAATATTCTGAATTTTCATGCGAAATTTTGTATCCATACTGTAAACAGAACCAGAATCTTTATATTTCCAAAACATAATATCCAATTCAAGTGAAATTCATTTTGCAAATGAAAACTGATATACTGAATGTTCAGGCAAAATTCAAGGAGAATCAGAACCATAAAATTAAATTTTTTTCAATTTATATTTCTTACATATTTCATTTTCATTTCTGATATTCTGGAATAATTTCCAGAGTATAATTCCGATTGTGTCGAGATTCTGCCTTCATATATTTGGTATCCAAGGGCGCAGCCAGGGGGGGGGGCCCGCGGGGCCCGGGCCCCCCCAAAATTTTCTCCATGTGAATTTTTCTACCTGTATCTCTGTAGATACGGTTGAATTCAAGTACATTTTCAAAAATTTTATTTAAAATAGCTAAATCGTATTCATACATACAGCCAATTTTCAGAACCTAATTGATTTTGCTTTCCAGCAAAAACATAATGATTAATCTTTTTATTTATTTATTTATTTATTTAAACAACGACAAGGGTTGAGATTATTAAATCTATAAACCCAACTCAAATACATTCATAATAAACACCTGAGGGAACTTTAACTACTGTGCAAACAAAACATGGTAAATAACAAAATAAAAAATTAATTTCGACTCCATCCATCCAACCTGTTCTTAAAAGCGTTAACAGAAGGGGCCTCCACAATCGCCGTCGGTAGACTATTCCATGAACTGAATATTCTGTTGGGGAGAAACATTTGCCGAGGTGTCGACTTGAAGGCTTCCTTGGATAGCTTATACCGATGCCCTCGCAAGCTGTTATTATTGAGGCAATACATGTCCTGGATCTCTCCACCGAAATGGCGATGAAGGGCTCGGAATGTAAAAATGAGATCCCCCCTAGTCCGGCGTTCAGCAAAACTTGGTAAACCAAATATGCGAAGACGATCCTCGTAGGTTGGACGCACATATGAGTATGGTAGACGTGTAATCCAGCGTTGAACAGACTCCAGGAGAACTTCCTCATACCTGGTTGAAGGCCACCATACTTGTCCAGCATACTCGATAATAAGTCGTATGTAAGTTTTATATAGAAACATCCAGGTTGTTGTATCGGAGTTCTTGAAAGTTTTACTTAGCATATAAACCATTTGCTTATCCCTTCCCGTGACTGACTCGGCATGAGCGGACCAGCTGAGATCGGAGGTAAGAGTTACTCCAAGGTCGACGTGACGAGTCACTGGCTGTAATTGATGATTGAAAATGAAACTAGGTACCATGCATTGTGCCAGGCGATAGAAGGCGATAAAATATGAAAAAGGGTCCCAGGAATATATGTCCTAAACTGGTTCTTCTAAGAAATACAGGGTGTTAAAGTTTATTTTTTTTTGGTGTTTTCTTGAATAACTTTGGACAAAGAGGTAATAATTGAACAAAATGTGATATGCGGGGGTTTTGTATAATGCAAAATCCAAATATCCTATTAGTTTTTAGATAACTGATAGGGGGCGCCACATAATAATTCCTCCACAGTTAGATCAACCCTAGTTTAGTTTAGTTCAAAAAAGGGTTACAGTTCAGAGACCTCAAGGTCTATTGTGTCCCCTCACAGAGCTGTTTTGGCCACACCCTTCACAGCTCGCCTTCCTGTTTCAGAGATCTAATGAAATCCAATATCTGCGAAGGCTTCAACGAAGCTAGTTCCTCACTCTTACAAGTTTCTCTCTTTAGGCTCGCAATGTCAAAGCATTCCGTGAATAGGTAAATGGGGATTTCTTCCTCTTCCCCACAGAACCTACACTGGTCAGCCCTAACTTTTTTGCCTGCCATTTTCATTATTTTGTGTTTTTGATTAAGATTCTGATTTAATTCCTTCTGTTGGTTGTTATTTTAAGTAGGTTTCTTTGGCGCTTCTGGATAATTTGCGTGCATCATAAGTTTTCGATGTATTTAACCGGAAACCGTTGGTCCTAGCGACTTCATTAAAGTATACATTTTTGAAGGAAGAAAGATAGAGGAATCGCTTTTTCTACTCCAGAATGACATACAGTGCGGGGCAAAATATTTAGGGTTGATTTAAATGTGGAACCCTATATTTGGCGTCTTCTATAAGTAATCTAAAAATGAGAAGGATATTTGGATCATACAAAACCCCCGCATTTTGTTCAATTCTCACCTCTTCTTCTTCTCTGTGCGGTGCCTTACCGGCCGAACTGAGGCATAGTGACCCATTGTTCACCCGCATCATTCTACAGAGACTCAGCTCCTCAGACACGAAGACAGAAATGTCGCGAGCCTGCCAGGAGTGGTCCCTCTCACCATAGGAATAGAAGGTGTTGGATTTCCTAGGTGTGTTGACCTTAACTCAGTAAGGTTTTCACAGTTGAACAAAATATGCTCAACAGTTTCATCAGTACTCCTGCACCACCGGCATAGGGAGCAGCTCGTCAATCCCATTCTCTTCAAATGCTTGTTAAACAGGTGACCAGTCAATGCACCAGTCACCAGACTGAGTTGTTTCCTCTCCAGCAGCAGAAGCCTATTGACCTCAGATCGCGAGGACGGTCTCTCAATGAGAATCCTCGACCACCTCAGGCCCACCCCTGCGCTCCATTCCGAGGAAAATTCCCTGTTCAGCCAGTTCCTGAAGGAACTTCTGACAGATGTGCGACAGATTGGCAGCGAAGGCTCCGGACCGACAAATGCTAATCCGGCTCCCCGCCTAGCCAGTTCATCTGCCTTGACGTTACCAGGTATATCCGCATGAGCCGGACACCAGACCACTTTCAAAAAGTTATCAGAGCCCAGCCCACGCAGAGCTTTCCTGCATTCTTCTACCAGAAAAGAGTCAACTCTAACATCAGATAGAGATTTCAGAGTTCCCTGGCTGTCGCAACATATATAAATGTGCTGGCCAGAGTATCCCCTGCGAATGTTTTCCAGTGCGCATGCAAGAACCGCAAATAGCTCAGCCTGCACAATGGAACAGTCCTTCCCCAGAGGGATAGCCTGATTAAAGTGAGGACCCACGATTCCGGCCCCAGACCCTGTTGCTGTGACAGAGCCATCAGTGAACCAGGTGGGACCTTCTGGACTAAGAAGCCTGTTTGATGAAGACCATAGGTCTCTGTCGGGAACAATTACCCTGTAGGGTTCGTCGAAGCAGAACCTAGTGCCCGCGCGGTCACCTCTCTGGAGAAGGGAAGCGTGAATTCTCACCTCTTTGTCCAAAGTTTTTAAAAATCCAAATAAAAAAATTAACTTTAACACCTTGTATTTCTTAAAGGAAGCAGTTTCCAACATATATTCATAGGACTTTTTTTTCATATTTATAGGTATCCCTCTATTGCGTGACACTATGCATGGTACTTTTTTCCTTGACAGCCTGTATATTGGAAAGGCATTTTAGAAAATAAATGATCACCAGATTTCAGAAAAAATATTGTGAATTTGACATTTTTTTATCAACCAGAAAGAGAAAGATAAAAATAACAGTATTTTTTTTGTTTTTTTCTCCCTGAATATTTGCATCGCCCCCCCCCCCCCAAACGGAAATTCTGGCTGCGCCACTGTTGGTATCAATCTCAAGACCCATATAAAATTATGAGGTTATAGTCTTATTGCTCAGGTCTTTTCTTAAATTTTATGTGAATTGTGTTTATGGAAATCATACCGAATTCAGCCACAAAAACAGAATCATTTCCAAAATAAGTGTAACAATTTACCTAGTAGTAGTTATTCAATCAGCTGGTTTATTGATCGATAGATTATTAAATGAGTTGGTTATAAGATTTTTCCGTTCACCGCAAAATGAATTGAGTTTGAATTCTTGATTGAAATACAGGCTTTATTTCGCAGAAAGATATAATATTTGAAATATTTTGAATAAGAAGGTTTCATTAGAGTCGTAATATTACTCTTATTGCTTCTGAATACATTATGTTCGGTTGCCCACGACAATTGAGCATTAACGTAGCAGAAATTGAGTAAATAGTTCATTACTGATCAATTTTAAGTACGTTACACTGATTTTTAATTTTGAAGTCGACGGAAAACTTATCTATTTGAAGCTCTAGAAATCATTCGATAGAATTTTTTTAAATTCCTGAGTACGTGGCTTTGAGCGCATGTTCGTTGGTGATAATGCTATCACCTCAAAATTCTGGGGAGGACTTGAAAGTCATGCTAAGTATATGATTGAAAAATTTCAACATGATTGGAATTTTATTCTGGAAATTATTCAAAAAATGAAATAATTGAAAAATCAATAATCAATGAGAATAAGAATATTTGAAAGCCATTTCGGCAATTCTGAGAATAGCCTGGAATGTCTTTGTTGATAGTTCAGTTATTGTAGTCAATTGAATGCTCTATGGAATGGTGGTATTTTCCTTGAAAATGTAATAACTCCAATTTTTAGCAAAAAAATTGTATCTCATGATTGGCATTTTCACCTTAACATTATTATGATGATACGATATGTCATTCAAAACTTATGTAATAGAGTAAATTGCCGATTTGAATTAAACATACATAAACAGCCATAAGAAAACTTCGAGGAAATATCTGCGTAACTTGTTATTCTTCCGAACCAAAGATATTTCGATAGTAAGTTCTCCATTGAATTCCCCGTATCTGTTTTCTACAAAGTACATATATTTTGATGAAAAGACTGTGTACTGAAGTGAGTCTTAGATCTAACGGGAATATACGTATTATTTTACCCGACTGAAACAAAATTACCTAAATTCATACTTGTGGTAGTTCACATTACCACAATAATGATATTCAAAACCGTACCTTTGTTCAACCAATTAGTTGACACAAAGTTACACTCTATCCCCGAACTGTAAAATTAACTACGTAATAGTCTTAACGAGGACCAATTCTCCCCAATTGAAGCTGAGCCCAAATTTGAATTCCCTACCGAAAATAACCCCACAAGCAAATTTCGTGTTGGTGAATGAGGAATTCCCATTTCATTATAATGGTATAATTGAAATAATGGCAACTTAAATATGAATATGAATTCGAAGTAGAGTAATCACGATGCAGAGAAAATCGAATTATTATTTTGCTAATGGTTATCTTATCTCTCATTTCGAAAATCACGTTTTAAAAAAGCTGCACTATAGTATGTATGAAAGATTGTTTTTCCCGTATTAAAGTTAGAATAAAAAAATAATTGTAAGCAACTACAGTTCGTAAGTAGTTTAGGAAAAGCCCTGAGCAGGTGCCTTCGAGCGCTCGCTCATTGGTGGAGCAATAATGCCAATCTATATTAATAAAACAGGATCTATGGTTACTGTTTAAATGCCAGATCTATTAAACGACTGCACCAAATTCGACAATTCTTTTTTTGCTGTGTTCATTATTGTTAGGGCAAGGTTTTTTCAACAAAATATCCGAAAAAAAATTGTTATGAAAAAAATAAATGGCTTTCCTTTTCTTCTTCTTCTTTGATGTATTTTGGGTTGCCTGATCTTATCAAGCTTATGTTTATGTTATACTGATTTTGACATTTGAACAAAGTGAAGTTTCATCGAGTGAAACGAAAATTTTTAATTCTAATTAGAAATAACGTATGAACTAGCATATTATACAACAATTTTTACTTAAAGGTACCATACGAGGTAGGTTCTATATTCGAGTTTGAGTACTATGATAACATGAAATATGTGATATATGTATTATTATATTAATTCTACATTTTCAACCCAAGAAAAGGAAAAGGTTCAGATGAAGTTCTCAAGGTAAAGCAAGGAACCAACGAAGATAAGTACCGTTGAACTCCTCGCATAGAAGTGGATATTTGCATTTCAGATAGATTAATACAAAATGGTGACAGCAGTGAATGAATCTATCCGGTGAATAGAAGAACACTGTTGAAAAATCGAAGCCTTTGGGGACATGTGAGTGTTCAGAATATATAAACGATTAATCTAAGTAACACAGTAATCCATGATGATAATGCCACATTTCATTGAGGTTTTCTCATATCTTTAACTTTAATATCAATGGGTTTCTCCACGATAGTTCCATATTTATAGCCTATACGTTTTGAAGAGTTTCGTGATCCTGAGTAATTCAAAAGCTCGAAATACGGCTTGCCATTTGCTGCGCACAAACACTGGTACAGCTCAGGAGCTCGAAACTCTTCAAAACGAATACTATAATAGAGTAGACATTGTACACAAGGTTGCTCTAATCAATTCTACCATACATTTCAACAAGAGAGTGGATGTTTGAAGACTCACCTATTCATTGTTACAATTATTGATATTTTTTGCAGGTCCGAAAAGGTTTATATGAATTGCACAATGAAATGAAATGAATGGATTTGGATTGTTGATAATTTACTGAATGTTTTCAAAATTAAGAAGCTACTTATGAAGAAAAATATATCTGGAATCTAAGGTAAATGATATTATGCACTATTGTAGCACACATCTGATTATTTAGTGTGTGCATTATACTCCTTCATAGTTTACCGAGAGACTGAGAGATTGAATGGTTTCCTTAGAAAATTACATTGATGTTCATAATTTATTTCATCATATTGGCAAGGGAAATGTTAGATAATTAACAATTATTATTATGCGAAAAATGTTAAATATTGATTTGAAATTTGCCCGCTTTCATTGAAATGTAATCGATAGAAAACTCGAAAATAAAAATAAATAATTTTTACTTCTTGATCACTAAATAGTAATTAATATATCTTTTTTTTTGCAGATCCTGAAGGTTTGATATGGAGTGCTCAATAAACTTTCACTGCTTGGTTGAATAAATGAATTTGGACTGTTGATAATTTACGGAATATTTTAAAAATAAAGGAAGCTACTTATGAAGAAATTTAGATCCACAAAACCAATCCTCTTTACGATATTATTTTAATTTGATTTAACAATTTCATTCATGCTTTGAATTTACCTCAATTTTGAAGGGCAATTATGAGGACTCTTAGGCTCATTCTAATTATATATCAATTCGACTTTCCCGTTCAAACCATAAACTCAACTTGAAATTTTCGGTTTTTCAAGTTGTTGCCGTTCGGCTTATAGGTGGCCGATAGGCCACTCCTAAAATCGATAACTTCCAAGAGCAACAACTGGAAATATCGAGATTAGAATTAAAAGTCGATTTAAGGTTTTGAACAAGAAAGTGGAATCCTCATGATAATAGAAATCTCAGAATTGTTTTCTACATGACTACTATGAGAAGTAACATCTCGAACTTTTGAAATCTACACAGGCTGGGTTTACTTCTTCTAGAGAAAAATACTAAAAAAATATATTAAATCGGATGGGCTGCTCTCCTAATATTCTAATTATCCTTTCCAAGCAGACGTTTTCATTGAACCTTCAGTATTATCATTTTTTTAACGTGTCACATATGAGTTCTATATTGTTGATTTGATTTGTAAAAGATTTCATATAAATTTTCAATAGACGCTTTGAATATAAACAGGTTGTTCCTATGAACATGTCGACTATTCTGAATTTCAGCCTATAGATATAGATAGATTTTTTCAGGGTACTTCTATAAATCTATCACTCATTTTAGATTTCTACTTTATAACAAGATTTAATAATTTTTAAACTGGCAAAACTAGGTTTGCCGGGCCAGCTAGTATTTTATATATAGGATTTGAGATTCATGCCAAGTATATGAATGCAAAATCTCAGTGATCGAAATAATAATTATATTCTAAAAACTATTCAAAAAAATGAAATATGTAAAAAGTCGATAATTAAAAAAAAATTAACAGTATATTATTGAAATTTTGCATGAACGTTTAGTAAATCAATCCTCATTCACAAAATGAATATCAATCCAATCGGATATCTTGTTATGGAAAAATGAAGATTCTTCTTTTCAATATTTCAATTGAATTTCCTATGGTTCTGAGCATCTTGCATGTGAGGGCAAAATTTCATTTTGATTGGTTTCGTTTTGTCTGAGACATAGAGGATAAAAAATTTTGAATGGCCATATTTTATGGAACACCGTTCGATTAAGCGATTGAAATTTCAAAATTAAATGAATCAACATCTTTATATATTGACAACTTCGAATGTCAATCAGATTATTCAGATTGCAAATGAGAAAAAACACAATTCTGAAGATTTTACGAGTTTGTCTGAAGAAGGTGTCTGATATAGACACCGAAACCTTAGGTTATCCTTTAAATTTATTTCCTATTTCAGTTTTACTCTAAGACAACAATTTTTCCAAGTGCAATTTGCTCCTGACAAATAAGTGCAAAGATTCTCGCAGGAGCACTTCATCTCAATTAAATTTTAAATTTTTCCTGTTCCAGAAACTGGAAGTGAAACCTATAAAGTTTTTAAGAAAAACCGTTCGATTTGTCTGGTTAACGAACTTAACCGAGGCATTTCGAAACCAAACTTACTTCTAAAATCGTTGGGACAATTTTTTCGAAATTTATCGTGCTCATAGCAGGACGACCCGATGGAAAGAATTGAATTTGGCGACGGATTCGTCATCAGGGAGTCAAATTCTATCATTTGAGACCATTTTCGGTTCAAAATTCGAAAATAACAGACATTTCGGCAAAAAGATAAAGCACTCGTTTAAAGAAGAATGAGCGACTGCTCAAAATAAAGGAATTTCTGACGTTATATCAGGAATTTTGCTCTCTACTCATTTATGAATTCAACTTGACTAAAGCAACAATAATTAACATTCAATAATGAATATCAAATCAACAGGGACGGGCCGAAGCAGAATTTTTGAGGGGGACCAAGTAACGAAAATTTGCCAACTGTGCATTTTTTAGAAAACCGATTGTGGAAGGGGGTGATATTTTGCCATTCAATGTTTTTTCTGTTCGGAAATGTTTCCGACTGCTTCGAAATATGGTCAACTGCTTCGAAAAACTATCAACTGCTTTGAAAATTGACAACTCTGATCAACATTACGACCACCCCTGTTGAAATTTTCAAACCGCTTTGAAGTTTTTCAACTGCTTTGACAATTTTTCAAACTGTTTCGAAAATTTACCAACTGCTTGAAAAATTTGTTAACTCTGTTCAATATGGAGGGTGGATCGTCCCCTCCCTTTCCCCCCTTTGGGCCCGATTCTGCAAATGAATCGGATAAGTAGTTTCTGGAATCTCGAGAAATAAAAAAATATATTCAAAGGACAGTTACTTCAGAAATAGCTTGAACATTTTAAGTTCTCAACTCTTTCTAATCGAATGTAGAGAATGAAAAAGTTTTGAATGTCAGCATTCGAGACATTTGAATCAAATAATAACACGCTGTTACTCTAGGAACAATGGCTCCAAAGAGGATATGAATGAAAATTGAAATGACAATTTGATGAAGAATGAAAAATACATTATACTATTTCAAAAGTAACGATGAGGAACGGAGCTGCTAAATCAACAATGCATATTATTGAGAGAAATGAGAAGTTAAGTACAACCGTCTAGTTTCAGGCTACTCTTGGCTCAAAATCCTACAATAAAACATATATGGGCAGAACGAAAGCACACCACTATTTCATTGAAAACAAGTGAGAAGAGAAAGGATGGAAATAGCCCAAATAGTATCATAAAATCCCAATAAAAAATTCACATCAGTGAAAATAATAATTCAATCCAGTCGGAATCACATAAGGTACACTCGTACGTGTGTGAGTGATTTCAGCAGAGATAAAATTGTGCCGGATCTGATTTATTTCATTCCTAGGAGCGCAGTCAATCCGTACTGATTATGGACGTCTAACCGAATAAGAATATCTGTCTTTTTTCATCATTGAGTTCAACCGTTTAGTTTTAGACTACTCCTAGCTCAAAATACAACAATAACAGATATCTGGGCAGAACGAAAGCACACCACTGTTTTTAAAAAACAAACGCACAAAAAGGATGAAAATGCCTCAATAACAGAGATAAATCTGTGTCGGATCTGATTTATTGCATTCCTAGGAGCGTAGTCAATCCGTACTGATTATGGACGTCTAACCGGATAAGAAGATTCTTTTTCATCATTGAGTCCAACCGTTTAGTTTTAGATTACTTCTGGCTCAAAATACAACAATAACAGATATATGGGCAGAACGAAAGCACACCACTGTTTCCTTAAAAACAAGCGCACAGAAAGAATGGAAATAGCCTAAATAACATCATAAAATCCCAATAAAAAATTCACATCAGTGAAAATAATAATTCAATCCAGTCGGAATCACATAAGGTACACTCGTACGTGTGTGAGCGATTCCTGCAGAGATAAAACTGTGTCGGATCTGATTCATTGTATGCCTAGGAGCGTAGTCAATCAATCCTGCTCATGGAGGCCTAACCGGATAAGAAGATCTGTTTTCCGAATGTTGGAAGCGTGTGGGTGGGCGCGCCAATTTGTCTGGTGCCTATTTTTCAACGATTTTTTTCGACATTCACGAATGTGGGAGGAGAAACGCCGGTAATGTAGATCAAGAAGGCGCCCAAGAACGGGATGTATATTTTATGTGGCCCTTTCCAAGCCGTAAAAGTCTGGAAGGTCTAAATTAAGCATGCGAAAATTTTTCATGATTGTTTCTTCGACTTTTATATCCGTTGTCACTGATGGAAGATGTTTCAGTTGGTAGATTTATCAGTGAACACGTAGAATTCTTATGACTTCATGTAGGGACATTCTGATTACTATCTATAGAAAATAAAAGAATAGTTTGACATACAGTCAGAAGTTCTCCAGCACTTGTTCATATTTGACAAAAAAATGAACTGCAAATCTCAATTCATAAATGAATTGAATGGATCCAAGAGTTTTCAGGATATCCAAATTCGAATTGATGTTTGATACTGTCAACAATAAAAAATTGATAGGCGATATATTTTTTTTTACCAAGGGTTTGAATTATTCGAACAATGACAAGAATATTCACACAGCTTTATTCATGCAGGAATCGCCCAACATCGACAGCATACACGTCAAAAACCGTGGCTGGAAAAGTGTGGATAAGTTCACGCAAACCACGCACGTACAAGTGTACCGGGTTTTTCACTATAATTTGACCCCCTTTAACTTTGTTACTGAAGGAGATACAAAAAAAAGTTTCGTATGAAAGTTTCACGAAATCAACTGAGGTTTTTTGATATTAGTCCAGAAACTGAAATATATACAGGGTGGCCAACATATTGATGGCAACTTCATTTTATCAAAAGGAACACCCTGTATATTTTCCATATTTGGTTAGCTCTTTTTCCCCTGATTTTAAATATGTAACATATGTTGGTTTCTCTTTCTTATTCTGAGCAGCACAGAGTTTCAAATTTCAATAACCAACTGGCATAGAGTTTTGGAAGTTCGTGAATATTTAATTGGCCAATTTGATCTTTGGATTGGTAATGGCGTACCCATTTTATGGCCACCAAATAGTCCCGATTTAACACCCTTGGATACGTTTTTATTTACTTCAGCCATAATGGCAATGAAAGCGGAGAATAATATTAATGATATAAAATCAACCAATATTAAACCCATAATTCGGAACTAATCCCGTCAACGAACAAAGAATAATGATAATATTGTAATGCTTAGAAACAAATGTTGAAGCTCTAATTTCTGACTTGAATCAGAGCCATAATAATGCTTTCAAAAGTAGTCTAAACAACTTGAAAGAACTATATGAACTATGTGTATTGAATGAGGGTGGTCGTTTTGAGCAATTTCTTTAGTTGATGTCATTCTTACCATACTACCATAGTTTATCATTTTCATTGGTTAAGTAATTTTTAAGTATTCATTCTTGAATAATACTTTTAAGTGGATTATTTGGATATGAAGAATTTCGTAGGTATTTCACATATTTTTTTATTCGGTGTCATCATTTCAACACTTTGAAACTCTGAAAATTGAAGAGACACATCCACATACGCTTTTATATTCGAGATCAGGAGAAAATAGCCTATCAAAAAAAGGAAGAATATATTCAATATTGTTCACCCTGTATATCTTCTCATTGACGTTATTATAACTCCAAAAATGAGCATTTTCACGCACTTTGCCACTTGTAAAATGATTAGAGATCTTGGCAGGTGGTTCTTGAAATTTGAAACTCTGTGGTTCT
The DNA here is from genome assembly GCA_013421045.1 of Propylea japonica. Lineage (NCBI taxonomy): Eukaryota > Metazoa > Arthropoda > Insecta > Coleoptera > Coccinellidae > Propylea > Propylea japonica. The sequence continues at coordinate 25,690 of JACDNR010000538.1, forward strand.
CAGAATAAAAAAGATAGACCAACATGTGTTACATATTCGAAATCAGAGGTAAAAGAACTAGCCAAACATAGAAAAATATACAGAGTCTTCCATTTGAAAAATGAAGTTGCCATCAATATGTTGGCCAGCCTGTATATATTTCAGTTTCTGGACTCATATCAAAACACCTCTGTTGATTTCGTGAAACATTTTTTTGTATCTCCTTTAGTAACAAAGTAAAGGGGAGGTCAAATTATAGTGAAAAACCCGGTACCTTATGTGAATTCGACTAGATTGAATTATTATTTTTACTGATGTGAATTCTTCAGTGGAATCTCATGATGATATATAAGCTTTTCCTAGATTTTTGTACGCTTGTTTTCAAGAGAACAGCAGTGTGCTTTTGTTCTGTTCGGACTTCTGTAATTTCAGAATTTTGATCCACGAGTAGTCTGAAACTGAACTGTTGGTATCAAAGATGAGAAAATATAACTTTTTATCCAGTCAGGTCCTCATGAAGAAGATTGATTGACTTCGCTCCTAGGCATGCGATGAATCAGATCCAATACAGTTTTATCTCTTCGTGAATCGTTCACTCACGTACAAGTGTACCTTATGTGAATTCGACTGGATCATCATTCATACTGATGTGAATTTTTCAATGGAATTTTAATATGTTATTCAGGCTAGGCTATTTTCATTTTTTCGTGCGCTTATTCTTAGAAGAATAGTTTGCTATCGTTTTGCCCAGATATCTGCAGTATTCGACATTTTTATCAGGAAACGTCTCAAACTACTCGCTTGGACTCATTGATGAAAGAATGAGATTTTTTATCCGGTGAGACTTTTGGAGAAGGATTGATCGATTACGCTCCTACACATATGATGAATCAACAAACAAGTAAACAGGATAACTTTGAAACTTAAATTTTCAATGTGGATTTAACATTAGAGTGAAGGAGTTGAATTCATAAATGAATGTGAGGGAACCGAAAGGTTCTGACTTCAGAACTTCCTTCAATTTTTTTCCTATGCTATATAGAAAACTGTCAAAAATAAATCAGCGAATTTTCCATTATTCATAATTTCACATTTTTACGTCAACAACTTGAATTCTATGATATTTTGCGATATTGTTGAATCCATAGTCCATCCAACAATTATCGACATCCCGAGTGGCTACGAAAGTCGAAATGAAATAGGTGATGGCTATTCGGAAATATTTTGATTCGGGAATTTCATTTTGTTGTTGGATATAACAGTGACAGAATATATATTCGGATTTTAATGGTTTTGTTCGGTCTGTTTATGTTTGGCTTTGTTCGAATCAGTTCTTGGTACTCATATCTTGTCTTGGGGTGGTGAAAATTTTTGGAATGAACAGGATACTATCTTTTATGTATAAATACTATATCTCAGGTATTTATCCCAAGGTCCTACTGAGGAAACGTAAATTTCACATGCCTATGTAAAATTCAAATCTAAACGGAACATATCTAGTACTGAGTTATTGAAATTTTTAATGTTTTACTATTTTCTCAGACTCAAGTCATTCAGAACTTGGTATTTGAAAGGAGAATTATGGCGTGCAAATACGCATCAAATTTTGTTAGGGTTGTGCTAGCAGAGATTCAAAAAATAATTGGGCCACTTTAACTCTCGAAGAGAATTACATATCTTCAAAAAAAAACGAGTTATATGGTTTGAAAAAAAATCGAAAAAATTTGTAAAGTTGAAAATTGTAGTTTTCGAATTGAAGACAGTCCATTCACGTTCATCTTGCCAGAACTCACTTAATAGGTAAATGGAAAACCGTATCTTTCGAACTGTTGTTGAGGTCTATAGAAAATTTTTTATCGTCTCTGTATATGAATTTGCAATAGAAATTTAAAAAAAAAATTATGTTATAATCGTTCCAGATTCATCCTGACTTAGGATCAGAAACAACAAAGAAGGGTAGAGCAGGAAAATCGAGAGTCATTACTCTAAAGAACAAGTTGAGGAACCTTTAAGATGAAGAAATGCGAATTAGAAATATTTTCTATCAAAAATAGATTTTGAATAAAGTAAATTTTTCTCGTGCGATACTTTTTCGATTGATGCCATCATTTACAATAACCCTTGTCTCCTGACAAGACATGAATAATTATTACATCATGTTTTATTTTATAAATTTTTTCAAAACTTTCGATATAATTTATATTGTATGATGAAACTAAAACACTTCATTCTAGCTTATAGTTATTTATTCTAAACAAAACAGTTAGTTTGTCAGTTACAATTCGACATTGTGGCAGTACAACGTCGTGCTGATCCCCTGATGTAGTCAAAATCTAATTGACGACCAAATTGTTGTGTAATAATTATTAGCTGAAATACAGTGAAAGGAATATAACAATACTAGTGTAAAAATAAGACGTAGAAATACATAAAATTCTGTAACATTAATCATGAAATCTGCATAAAAATCATATATTTTTAGATGGAAAATTCAGGCTTCTGGTGTAATTTCACTATGTAGGAATGTAAAATCATAGTACTTCACGTTGGCTATGGAATGCCAACATAAAGTGCTGTAATTTTACAATAGAATTTCTAGCCGTGTTCGCATGAAACTAAAAAGTGACATTATTTTATACACTTAAAATTACGTTTCCGCTTCTGCGGTGCTCTAGGCGTCGCCATTTCCTCCTAACAGAACACGTGCACCTGTCTATCGTGCCGATAACATCGACAGTTATGAAAATCGGTTGGGGTATGCGACATTTTTAGATTTTATATTTCTTCGCTCGCTCATGGAATGGCCGTTATTACAAAATGTGACGGGGGGTTGGGGGTGTATTGGTGACACTCCGCCGTCTGGATGATTCCGGGTAAAACGGTATTTTATGATATAGCTTCGGGGATTCGTGAGGTAGAATTCGTAATATGGGTCTTTGGCCTGAAGCGGAGGACGGGATTAGAATCAGCGTCTGGATGGTAGTGAGATGCTGCAATAGATTTTTCATACACATACACTTTAGCTTATTGTTCTTGTTTTAGTTTTAGATGTAATACACATATCACAAGCGCTTCAACGAATAAGTAAACTATAACGTTGGCTGAAAAGTAGAAAGATCTTGCGAACAAGCATGAAAAAAGAGATAGAAAAATACAATACTGGCTGAAAACGTCCTGCAATTTCAAGGGGAAATTGTTTTCATGTCAAAATTCATCAAATATTTATGCTATTTCTTCCGAATTAAAATACCTTCCAGAGTTTTCGAAGTAATCAAATGTTTCAAATATGTCCTCTTCATCAGTCTTCATTAGCTTTCGATTTTTTTTTATAGGATGATATTCTTACAAATGTCCTTTTTGCGATATATACAGTGTGTTTGGTCATGACTTAGCGATAATTTAAGGGCATTAAATACACCTAATTTTATCGACAAAAACACCCAAATTTGAAAGTTCACCCCCTTAGTTTTGGAGTAGCCCCCATTTTAAATTTACTTTTTTATTTTCGTTGAACCTTCCAAATAATATCAATTTCTTTGAACATAAAGGTCCTAGAGATGTGAAAAAAATGTTTTTTGAAAGATGATACTACAGCCTTTCATTGAAATGATACAATATAAAAACATATTACTCAAAAGTGTTATAAAAAAATTCTTTAAAAAAATTTTTGTGAAAAAATGTACTGATTTTTTTAGTTAATTCGCAATAGTAAAAGAACTAGCACATTGAATTATAATTTTTCCTCAATGAGCTAACACGCAAAGATATTATTTTAATGACCAAACAAACAAATTAATTATAAAAATTGCTCAAAATGGCTGCCTCTGCTCTGTAGACAGGCAGTGGCCTTCATGACGACCTGTCTTATTGTGTCTTTTCCTCGCGTAGTGATCATGTTCGAACAACAATAACTCTCAAATTATGCAACTTAAAGAAATGATGTAAGTGTTGTTTTGTAGCTTATATGCTTGCATGTTGAATTATTGAACAAAAATTATACTTCAATTTTCTAGTTCATGTACTATTGCGGATTTACTAAAAAAATCAATACATATTTTCACTAAAACTTTTTTAAACAATTTTTTATGGCGTTTTCAAGTTAAATGTTTTTATATTGTTATACACAATAAAATCAGTACTTCAATAAAAGGTGGTAGTATTATCTTTCGAAAAAATACATTCTTTCCACATCTGTATTACCTGTAAGTCCAAAGAAATCGATATTATTTGAAATGGGGCTACTCCAAAACTAAGGGGGTAACCCCTCATTTTCAATTTGGGTGTTTTTGCCGATAAAATTAGGTATATTTGATGCCCTCAAATTATCGCTAAGTCATGACCAAACACACTGTATAAAGGCAGAGAAAAAAATTAATCGATTAAAATCAACCAATATAAAACTCATACCTTGTAGCCACATCAACGTCCAAAGCACATGCCTTCTGAATGAGCCTCGATATAGCGAAATAGATTTTTATGCATACTCTGGATTATTTTACCACCTTGCATTTTATTTGTACGATGAGGTGAATAACTCTGAATTATAAATAAGGTATTGGTTTATTTCAATCGATTGTTCACATGGTTCGATTTTTGTATGTATTCAAGGAACATTTTCTTTCGAATATAATATATAATAATGAATTCGCTCCAAAGTTGGGTTTAGACGAAGCGCACCTACTCGCGCACCTACTCGCGCACCAGCCTCGCTTCCGGTCCCTCGCATAGTGTAAACGTGCTCCTCGCCGTGAGGCCCCTCGTCCTCGGGTTGAGCCATTGCCGGTCGGTTTTCAGTCGCGCATCAAAGAAGCCTCGCTGTGTCGTTTGAACAAGCTTCTGGAGCTGGTCGAGTCTCGGACTCTATACGAGGCGGATTACTGCCTCGCCTTCTCATCCTGGCTCGCCCTTCCAGGCGAATCCAGGGCGTCGTGTAAACACTGGCGCGAGGATGAGTTTTGGTGCGCGAGTAGGTGGCGAGGTTTGACTCGCGAGTGGGTGCGCTTCGTCTAAACCCGGCTTAAGAAGCTGGTCATCCCTTTTTAGAAATGAACTACGTTCGCAGCCTCGTTGGGTTAAAGTAAAGAAAAAAGCTTTAGTACGTTTATTCGCAAGAAGTTCTGTTTTTTATTCTAAATATGAAAGATTGGAAACTCGTCAATAAAAATAACTACAAAACCTGAAGGTATGTTAAAATTTTGTTCGAAAAATCGAACTCATAAACCAATAGAATGAGGAGAAATTCTCAAGATATTCAAACTTGAATATTCTTTTTCCAATATAAATAAAGGTGTAACAGATTTGAATTGAGCGCTTGTTCATTGGTGGATCATATAGACTATTACCCTGTAATTTAATATTCGACTTGAGATAGATACCTTTTATACAGGGTGTCCCATTACTCGACGTCAACCCGGAACCGGGTAAAAAGGCAAGTAATGCTGGTTGTCAGAAAAATATAAAAAAAATCTAAGTTGCATGATTTTAAAATAATGCGCATTTAAAAAAACACGCAAAATTCCACACCCTGTGACAGTCTTTTCGCTCCTGTTGTCACAAATATCAACTTTTTCCAACTTTTTTCTTTGCTGTGTAACCTTGAATAATGCTTTTCTAAACTGTAATCAAAATTTCGATACCAGCTGCTCTAGGTTTCATAAAAATAGGGCCTACTTCTCGGAAAAAAAATTCGAAATAAACAATTGCCTAGTTTCAACTGACTCTATTGAAAAAAAAATGTACTACGTAGGTTTGGCATGTTTTTTCAAAAGTTGGCGCATTTAGTGAGGATTCCAAAATGGTATAATACTTGTTTAATTGTAGCTGCCGTAGTTCAAATTTATTTTCGATTGCCTTTGAATACACTTTTTCGTTAACTGCTTCCCAGTAATAGAGTCCAATGGGTTCAAGTCCGGTGAACGGGCCGGCCACGAGATTGGACCAGAACGTCCGATCCATCTTCCGGAAAAAAATGGTACCAGAAAATAAAATTTTCAGAGAAATTCCTCAGGAAAAATTTTTTCTAGAAAAATTATTTCCTCTGGAAATTTTTTTTTCTGATAACATTTTTTGCCGGAAGATGGATCGGACTTTCTGGTCCAATCTCGTGGCCGTCCCGTTCACCGGACTTGAATCCATTGGACTCTATTACTGGGAAGCAGTTAACGAAAAAGTGTATTCAAAGGCATTCGAAAATAAATTTGAACTACGGCAGCTACAATTAAACAAGTATTATACCATTTTGGAATCCTCACTAAATGCGCCAACTTTTGAAAAAACATGCCAAACCTACGTAGTACATTTTTTTTTCAATACAGTCAGTTGAAACTAGGCAATTGTTTATTTCGAATTTTTTCTGAGAAGTAAGCTCTATTTTTATGAAACCTAGATCAGCTGGTACCAAAATTTTGATTACAGTTTAGACAAGCATTATTCAAGGTTACACAACAAAGAAAAAAATTGGAAAAAGTTGATATTTGTGGCAACAGGAGCGAAAAGACTGTCACAGGGTGTGGAATTTTGCGTGTTTTTTTAAATGCGCATTATTTTAAAATCATGCAACTTAGATTTTTTTTATATTTTTCTGAAAACCAGCATTACTTGCCTTTTCACCCGGTTCCGGGTTGACGTCGAGTAATGGGACACCCTGTATAAATGCAGAATCTCAGCACAGTCGGAATTATAACCTCTATCTAATCAAATTCTTTGGTTCTGATTTCGGATGAACATTCAGTATATTGATCTCCATTCACAAAAGAAATTTCACTCGATCGGATATCCTGCTATGGAAATATAAAGATTCTTCTTTCCAATATTCCAATTGAATTTTCGATGGTTCTGTTAACACTATGGCCTCGAAATTTTGCATGAGACTTGATATGAGCATTTTGCATTTGGACGTAACATTTAATTCTGATTGATTTTATTTTTTCTGGAATATTGAGCAACGAAAATTTTGAATGGCCATATTTTATGGAACATCCTGTACGATTTGGCTGGTGGACAAACTTAATTGAGCCATTTGGGACTTGAACTCATCCTGAAAATTTTGAGTCTCTAGGACAATCCCTTCGAAAGTTATTGTGCTAACGGACGGCCCCACAGGCAGAATTGAATTTGACCACGCATTCGTCATCAGGGAGTCTAACCCTATCGTTAGAGACCGTTTTCTGTTCAAAATAGAACGAGCGCTCAAAAAGGAAATAAAATCTTTTTGGTTCCTATAAAATTCTGAAAAACCCGTTAATGGACAGCGTCTTTATATCAGGAAAAAGAATATTCAAATGAATGAATCATCAGAATTTGGAACTCACTTTCATCATTCACTAACACTTTAACAATTTCATCGACATGTGTTAGGAAAAATCATTTCGAATAATTTGGGAAATGAAAATGAACCATTCAACTCATTCTTCAATGATTTTTATACGTCCAGGTTGGCAATTGAAGTGCCAATGTCGGTAGTATGGAAAAAATCAGATCTATTTTTTCATTCGCTAAATTTACATCTGATTCAAATTAAAATCCGCGAGCGTCTAATTAACGCAAGAGCATCTGAAACATTATTCATATGAATGAACAAGTGCGCAAAAAACAACGAATTCCATAATTATTGTTCAACTCATCTAGCTGTAAATGAGTTCAATGAGTTAGTTCACTGAATTTGCTTTCCACTGGTTTGAAGTAACTTGATATACCCTTGTGGGAAATTGTAACATCAGAGAATATCTGATGAAGTGTTCTCCTTCATAGAATAACGAATGGAATTTTATGAAGTCAAAACGCCTTCCAAAAACAAAATGGGAAAAAAACCTCTTCATGAAATTCAGTGGTGTTTCTAGGGTATGCTCTGCAGCTGGAGGTTGTACCTATACAGGGTGTCCCGGGAAAAATGCGACAAACAGATAGCACGAATCAAGGTCATCAAGAAGGACTCGCAACAAGATGTTTTAATCGTTAGAGGGCCTACGTTTGGGATATAGAGGGTGATATTCATCCTATGGCTGAAAATTAAAAGTTCAATAACTCTTGAACTATTCGACCGAAAAATTTTTGAAAGTCTTTTCACCCCTTACGATTGCCATCTTTCCATTTTTCAGAAACTGAATGAATTAGATCCGGATTAGAAAAATTTCGGGCTTTTTCTATTTTCAGGAATATTGGAACATCCTATAGGTGAACATTAAGTTTTTGTTTTCATTTTCGTACCCACAAAGTATCAACGAGTGAGAAAAATTTAGAATATCTGCTTGGCACGGTCATACAGGGTGATCAAGAAGTGAACATTATGTTTCTTTTTCGTTATCGTAACCACAGAGAATCAATCCATAATGGAAATTTTAAATCTTGGCTTGACACCTTTATACAGTGCAATCAATATAGGTACATTCCCTTCAATGAATCTTTACTTAACAGGAAATATTATTTCGAATTCTATAGTTTTATCACCCTTCTTGGCTGCCTTTCTGAATTTCATCTCAAATTGAAAAAAGAGAACCGGACTAGCAAAATTTAAGGCTTTTTCCGGTAATATACTAATGTTTAAGTAGAGAGTTCAGATCAAGAAATCAAATTATAAAGAAGAGTGTCCACTAATGAAACTGATTTCTTCGAAGAAAACTTTCAACCAAAAAACTAAACAATAAATGAAATAAAAACTACTAATAAGTTGGTATTATTCTGAGGTAATGTTTTTTTATCACTTTTTGATCACCCTGTATGACCGTGCCAAGCAGAGATTTAACATTTTTCTCATTGATTAATTCTTTGGGTATACGAAAATGAAACAAAAACATAATTTTCACGTACAGGGTGTTCCAATATTCATGAAAATAAAAAAGGCTTGAAGTTTTTTCGATCCGGATTTGATTTATTCAATTTCTGAAATATCGAAAGATGGCAATCGTAAACGGTGACAAAACTTTCAGATTTAAAAATATTCGGTTGAATTGTTTAAAAGTTATCGAACTTTGAAATTCCAGCCATAATATGGATATCATCCTGTATATCCCAAACTAAGGCCCTCAAACGATTGAAACCAGTTGTTGCGAGTCCTTCTTGATGTTTTTGATTCATGATATCCGTTTGTCGCATTCTTTCCGGCACACCCTGTATAAACTAACTTTATTCAAGTTTGAATGAAATTGAAAGAATCTGTCCGAAAAACTTGGGGAATGTAAACAAACTCATTTATTAATGACCTTCCAACATACAAGTGGCAATTTTTGTGATAATCGTTGTCATAATGGAAAAAATCAAATAAACTTTTTTATTCACTAAAGTTACATCTGATTAAAATTTCAGTCCGCGAGCTTCTGATCAAAATTATACATTATTCATATGAATGAACAAGCGCTCAAAAAACAACGAATTCTATAATTGTTCTACTCATCCAGCTATAAATTAGTTCAATGAGTTAATTCACTGACCTTGCTTTACACTGGTTAGAAGTAACTTGATATTGTTATACCCCAGTGAATAATATCATCAGAAAATATCTCGAGTGTTCTCCTTCGTAGAATAACGAATGAAATAATTTCATAAAGCTTAACCGTCTTCCAAAAACAAATTGGCAGAATAAAATATAAACAGTACTCTGTTTCAGCTGGTGAGATTCCCTTGCGAACTTCATCCTTTTATTGAATAACCTCTTCACGAAATTCCATGGTGTTTCTAGGGTATTCTCTGCAGCCGGAGGTTATATAAACCAACTTTATCCAAGTTTGAATCCCTGTGTCCCTAAGGGTCAAACGTTTAGCGGTTTGTAAACCCCTGCAAGATGTTGTCTTAGAACCTCCTTGGATGGATTTGGGATATTATAAATTAATATTCTTGCCGAAAGCGAAATATGACATGAATGCAAAACTTGATTCAGGCACTTTCTTGGTATCGTTTCGATCTGTAGTCAGGGAATAATGCCTTTATCTTCAGATTTATGTATTCACGGTCTGTTTGTATCCCCAAACAGAAAACTTTCTTCGTGATAATTTCGGTATTTGGATGAGATATTATACGAGTCTTGTTAATGTTTACTGTTTGCTGAGTCAGCAGACAGGGGGTGAATTTCTGGCTTGATAATAGGAATAGGTAACTTACAACAGAGGATACGTTGTACGGAATTCGTAATTGTTCAGAGTTGAAATAACTTAAAATTTGTCTTCGAAAAACCAGTTTATTTTTTGCCCAAATCATTATATTGTAGGATATGCATTAGAAATCGGAAAAAAACATATTTTGTCCTATAGTAAGGACTTAATGATAACTTTAATCGTTTGAAATAAGGGATATATAATGCTTTTCAACAAAATGATGACCGCGCTGCAACCGAAATTTCTTGAGTAGGTAATATGCTCCTTGATTGGACAAACATTTCTTAGTAATATGCTGGCGGTAGATACTAGCAATACATTTTTTAGTCGAAATTCGAAATCTTGAATGGCTCTCTTGAAAAGCCTATACAAAGCGCATTTTATCGGTTAGATAGATAGATATATACATGTTTCCTTTCTTAAATTATTATATAGAGGTACAATTCAAGAACTGTCGAAGTTAAAATTCTGTATAGAATCAGCTATTTCCATCTCTGAAGTATAATAACTTGTTGCTAGCATTGAATATTCACTGCAGTTTCTATGTTCGAAATCGATTCTATGAGAGTTTTATAATGGACGATTCTCTACCGATCATTTCTGCACCCATGACGTGGAAGATATACAAACCGTAATAACCGTCAGACCCTAAATGCTAATAAGAACACTTTGAAAGAATACATGCCTCGACTTGCTTTTGATCTTTATTGATCATTTATTACATAAATGAAAAAATATACTGATCGGAAAAATCATTCAATACATTTATATACCGGGTGTCAAGGAAAAACGTATCATGAAAAGTGCCACACGATAGAGGACCATAAAATATGGGAAAAAGGTTCCATGAATATATATCCGAAATTAGGTACTTCCCTTAAGTCTATTATTTAAGCACAAGGCCACCATTCACAATATCTTCTAAATATTGAATTTTTTCTTGTAAATTAATTAGTCTTTTGCTATTGTTACTGACATTCAATTATTGAAGTGTTTTGTCATCGATATTTAACTAGGTTACTTTGGCACTTCTGGACAATATTGGTGCATCATAACTTTTCGATGCGTTTTTACCGGAAACCGTTGGTCCTAGCGACTTCAACAAAGTATACCTTTTCAAAGAAAAGAAGATAAAGGAATCGCTTTTTCTAGTCCAGAATGACTAGTAAGGGTTGATTTAAATGAGGGAGAATTCTGTATGTGGAGCCCTTTATTAGTAATCTAAAGACTGCATCAAACAAGAACCCCTTATATCACATTTCTGTTCAATTCTCACCTCTTTATCCAAAGTTATTCGAAAAAAAAAAACAAATAAAAACATAAACTTCAACACCCTGTATTCCTCAAAGGAATCAGTTTCGGACATATATATATTCACGGACCTTTTTTTCATTATTTATTGCCCTCTATCACGTGGCATTATGCATGGTACTTTTTTCCTTGACACCTTGTAGATGTCAAGCCTCAAATATCTACTATTCAAGTTAGTTGGTAAGACTAGAAGGCCCCCACACTTGAGAGCATCGAACAAGAATCTAATCAATTTCACTTGAAGTCGGATATATCAGAACTCCCGAACATATTGAACTAACAACCTATTTAAACGTCTACCTAGATCAAATAACACTACTGTAGGTGCGAGCGGAATCTGCTGTATCAATATCAAAAGGTGCCTCTATTGATGAGTTGAGTTGACTCCTTTTTGAGCGCTCGTTTCACTTAAACGAGTGCTATGTCGTTTTGAAAAAATATGTGTAATTTTGGAATTTTGAGCCGAAAATGGTCTCAAATGATAGGGTTCGACTCCCTGATGAAGAGTTCTTGGCCAAATTCAATTCTGTCCGTGAGGCCGTCTGCCCGGCCATTAGCACGATAACTGTCGAAGGGATTGTCCTAGAGACATGAGATTATCATGGTGAGTTCAGTTCCTAAAGGACCAAATGCCTATTCAAATTTTGGTGCCTCATCATTATCTAAGACAAAACGAAACCATTTTGAATGAAATTTTACGGCCACATGCAGGAATTTCATAGTAAGCCTCTTGCAGAATTTTGTGATCATAGTTTGAATAGAAAATTTAATTGGAATGTTCAAAAAAAGAAACTTCATATTTCCATAACAGAATATCTGATTTGAGTTAAATTTTGTGTATCAAGATTGATATACTCAATGTTGGTGCAAAATTGCGAAAGGATTGAATCATCAGACACATGTTTGTATTATTCCGATGATGCTGTGATTTTGCATTTATATATTTAGTATCAATCTCAAGTCATACATATACAAAATTTTGAGGTAACAGCCTCATTGCTTCACCAATGAACGAGCGCTCAAACAGTCAAACGCACCTGCTCAGGTCTTTTGTTCATAATATCTTCCTGACTAAAAAATTATTTCCTGTAGACATTTGTCAATTTCAGTTAAACGTTTCGTGAAAGTCACGAGAATGATCTACCATGATACTTCTAATGATCCATCATGATAAAGGCGTTGCAAAACGTAACACCTTAATATTTTAGGGTGTCGCCTATTGGTAAGGTGAGGTTAGCTCGCAAAACAAATCTCCAGCTTCAACACCATTACCTTTTTCATCACTCGTGCATATAACAATGAATCTTTTCGATTTTATGGACAGTAAATAATATCTGAGCGTGATCGATCCTAATTAGCATTATTATGGAGAATTAACGAGTCCCTAACTGCACCCTGGAGTACAATAAATCATCAGAATATTTCGTTTTCAACGCTTATTCCTTAACGCATTGGATTTCATATTAGCTACAGGAAAAACACATAATTGAATTGTATAGATCATTTCGAAATTATAACTGTTGGCCAATACAACCCTTGATCAAATGAAGTGATAAAAACTGAATAATTTCTGAATTCACCCCACATGAACTATGATTTAGAGCTTGTTGTTATGAACATCGTTCAATAATATATTGACATAACTATGATGATATTTCTGCCAAAATTGTTAAGTAAGTGGAAATCTATATCATCAATGATTTCCAATAACTTATATCCTTTGAGAATATGTTCATACTACTGTTCAGCATAATATTTTTCAGTATTGTTTTCATCCTATGTGAATGTACCGATCTTTTAAGTATTTTTGACCATAGGCCCTACAGAGTTCAACAGTTCTCTTTAATTGTTACTCTTCCTCACCAGATCAAATGGGACGATTCTGCTTGATACAATGAAATATAATCATGAAAACAAGATATTCTTGCACAGTTTCGCTCCAGAAGGAATAACATTATGAATATATTCACCAACGACTAGGAAAATCGATATAATTCCACCTTATTAGCTCCATTGATTCAGGAAAATTACTTCGGACCTGAAACTTTCAGAAAAGAATCTTTCGCAACTCTTCGAAAAAAATTGACAAACTTTATCGAAAAGTGACGAAAAATGCTGTTTCGAAAATTACACGTCCCGAGTGTTTTCTTGACGACGCGAATGCTAGTCAATGCTAGACGAAACGTTGAACACAAGAAGAAAATACGATGGCAACAGCCCAAATAATATTTAAATGAATGTTCCACCACCAAAACTCTCACATAAACTACTCATCTAATGTTTTGATGGTTCAATTTCACTTCAGATGTAATACCCTGCTTATTTCATATATTTTTTGTTGCAGATATTTCCCCTGTGTCGTGCCCTGACGTCATGAACGGAAAATCTGCCTGACCTCGACCTACTATGTGGCCGAAAATGCTGCTACTCATCTCTTTTCTGTCCTTTCAAAGAGCTGTGGCGAAACCCCGATGCGGCGGAATATATACCGATACAAGGGGTATAATCCAGACTCCAGGATTCCCTAGACCCTTCCAGACGCCCATCAACTGCGAATGGGTCATAGACGCCCAACACATGCTGCCGAAAATACGACGATCATTGTCTATCTCACGCAGCTCTTTGTTTTTGAAGGTAAGTCAGGGAAATTGATGAAATCTGAATAAAGGGTTGAGGCTTTGACATTTCGCGGATTTTTTCTGATAGAAATTGCTCCCAATATACTTTTCATATACGAGGACTTAAAATCAAATCAAACTACATTACCGGCAAATTAATCGATACACTCAAAAATTCAAACGTGCCCAATTGTGTTCTCTGGGCTAAGAGCAGGTCAATTGATATCAATTTCTGCTAAATACTCCCTGACAATACTAGCCACACGAGGTTGATGCGGTCGGCCATTGTAATGCATAGGCACAAAATCGTCTCCTGAAAACGGTGCATAAGGAACAACATTTCGCACTAAAACTTCCCTTTTT